>BGPR01000529.1:0-28971 GCA_013235015.1 Araneus ventricosus
GTGACAAATAGCGCCACCACCTTTGCAATGCAAATTTGCAAAACAAGCTTGATGCAAAGATAGCACAAAGAGATAATTATCTTTGTCTCTGTTTAAAAAAAAACATCCGATTTTTAATAGCATCTCCTAGACCGTCCTTCTTTTTATTAATTCAATAAATCAATGATAATTTGTAAAAAAAACTAACATTTTTATAATAAAAAATTTTTGAAACATTTTCCATCTTTTTACTAAATATATCACTCTCACTTTAAAGAAAACTATATCGCCTTTTTCTTAATGTTGAAATTTTAACGTTTATAAACAAAATTAAATCTAAAAAACAGACAGTGTTTGTGGAACAATAATAACTAGATATTTTGTCCCATTTTAAAGTAATTACTTTTGAACTCTAATTTCATAATTTATTCTACTAGCAAAACGTAGTTATTAGCGAAAATTGCTCTCTCTCTTTGACTTCAAATCATATTCTCAACTCAAAAAATTAATGAAATCCAGAAAATAGTTAAAAATAAATCGTATACGAATCGAATCGAACGATGTATTAGCAAAATCTATCTTCTCCTCTCAGAGTTCAACTGGCTCATTGGTTAGCGTCTCCGCTTCGGAACCGGGAGGTCGCGAGTTCTATCCCGGTTTGTGTTTTTGCTATAATTTGCAATAAGTTTGCACGGCAAGCTTGTGGCAAGTTCGTTTCATGGTGACTTCGAAGCTTTCGTTAACTTGCTGCAAGCTTGCACTCTTGTCATGACAAATTTGTGGCAAACTTGCACTCTTGTCATGACAAATTTGTGGCAAGCTTGCTGCAAACTAAAATTGCTATCTGGGTACCCAATACCCCTGAATGTGTAGTAAATTTGACACGGCAAGCTATTTTTTTCTACTGGTACAATTAACTTGACTCGACAAGTTTACTGCAAGTCTGTCGCGAGGTGACTTCGAAGTTTGCGTTAACTTTCTGCAGTCTTGTTATAACCTTTGGGTCTTGCCGTGCTGAACTTGCAAACCAAAATTGCTATATGGGTGACGCGCGCTGTATTTTTGGCGAGCTGAAGCCAGAATGCGCCAATCTGGCCGAAAATGCACGGTGTGCGTATAACGGAACGCAGATGCTTTGCGCGGGATTAGCTAGTTAACTAAAAACATGGAATTTATATTTTTAAAAATTAACACTTTCATGCTTTTTGTGATAAAAAAAATATTTCTAAATAAGCTTTTGTAGGCGAAATGCTATTAAAATTGAGAAAACTTTTTGTCAGTATTTTCTAGCAGAAATCTATAGTGTCGATAAATATATTATAGAATGGAATAAAACTAAATTTTGACAATTAGCCCTCTGACTGAGTATCCCGCGAATTGGAGGAGAGTCTATTTTCTGCTGCATCCTGCGATTTTCACAGGCTTACTTAGTACTTTTATAGCGTTGGATATTATACTAACACATAGTCTATTTTTAAACACTCTTATTTAACTTGATTTGTTTTATGTTTAAGTAAGAATTTTGTAATTACTTTTCACTCACTTCCTGATGTAGTAGAAGCCATAAATTTCGTCGATGACAGTACACTATTTTAATATATTTTCAGAACTTAATTGTCAGTTAGTCATAAATTAAGCTAAATTTTAATTCCGTGGCGCCATCTACTAGCGAAAGAGTAAAACAATAGCTATCAAGATTAAAAAAAATACAAAATGATTAAAATAAAAAAAAAAATCTGGGGCACAGCTTCGATATACGGCATCACTGGCGGTATTTTGTTTTGGCGACTTAACGATACGATGTTCGGTTAGGCGCCAATACAAGATTATCGCCAGTGATGCCGTGTATCGAAGCTGTTCCAAATCTGGTGTTTAGTACACTCATTAAAAGTATGCTTTTAAACACTTTTTTTTAAATTTCTGAAAAAACTCTTGACATTGAAAAACATCAACAACATAACCATTAGGAATGGCTGTCAGAGAAGTGTGGTTACATGCCTAGAAATTCATCTGTCAAGTTTCAGAAAGGAAATGTTCAAGTTTTGAAAAGACAATGTTCACACAATCGGAGAAATGTTAATTGTTTTGAAATTTATGTGGGGGGAAGCTTACTACACCAAAGACGGTTCAATATTAACTACACACAGTGCATAAATTCTACGAATTACTGCTTTTCGGTGACATTAAGCATTCTGAATTTTCTCCATAGAAAAAAACTGAATTTTTTACTGAGCTGTCATAATTAGTGTCTTTAGTGACATAGATCATTCTGAAATTTTCTCCATTGAACAAATTAATAACTTTTTCTAATGTGGTGTCATAATTACTTGCTTCTTATCTAACAGTGACTTCATCATTGCATATAAAATTTGCAGACGCCCAGTATTAAAGAAAGTCATTCTACACTATACGATCAGAAGTATCCGGACACTTTCGAATTTATACATTTTTTATAATTTCTTCGGAAACGTTAGACGAACTGCCCCTGAACTTTGGCCATGTAAAGAATAGACCCTAAATCACATTTTACAGTGAAGATTCGATCACAAGGACATTTAGGGGACCAACCAGAAATTGATGAAGAAGAAAAAATCTGGGACCACCCTGTTCCACACAAAGCTGATAATGATCTCCAAATTTCATCCATGGTTTTACTAATATGCACATTGCTTACATGCATTTTCGTAAAAATAGCAAGTATATTCTGGAAGATAAAAAGATTTTCTTAAAAAATCCCAAATTTCCCTGCATGTTTTTTGCTTATATCATACAGAGTTTTCCACCAAATAATAAGAATACGAAACTTACAGAATATTTGAGAATCTGTTAGAGAAATGCTCCATTAAAATTTGAAGTTAATACTATGAATACTAGAAGGAATATGAGTATTTGTAGTAAATAATTTTTCCCTGCCCATGTGTGAGATATAGCGTAATTTTCTCTCACAAATTCAGAGCCAGATATAAAAAACAACTTATATAAAAATTCCAGTCAAATACCGTTAAGATTTGGAAGACTGGCATTGCAGTGAGCAGGATTTCTGCTTCCCTAAGAGAAACAAAATAAGTGTTTTTCAGCAAATTGATATTTTTTTAATTTGAATTTTCGAATAATTTTATAGAATTTAATAAAGACTGAATCTGCTGAATACCCAGGCATACTTATAAATAAAATTCATAATTTTAATTGCAGTTTGACGATTACGATCTGAAGATTCAAATTAAAAAAAATATCAATTAGTGGATTTCTCTCAGAGAGAAACAGAAATTCTGTTAACTGCAATGGCGATACCTTTGTAAATCTTAATGCTATACAACTGGAATTTTTTAATATAAGTTGCCTTATATATCTGGCTTTAAAATTGTGAAAGAAAATTTATGCTATATCTCGCACATGAGCAGTAAAAAATTAGTTACTACAAATACTCATATTTCCTTTAATATTTACAGAATTAACTTCAAATTTTAATGGAATACTTCTCTAACACAACGTCAAGTATTCTGTAAGTTTTGTATTATTTGGTGGAAAACTCTGCACGTTATAAGCAAAAAACATGCCGGAAAAGTTGGGATTTTTAAAGACAACCTTTATATGTTCCAGAATATACTTCCTATTTTTATGAAATTACATGTAAGCAATGTGCATATTAAGCAAAACCATTGACGAAAGTTGTAAATCATTATCAGCTTTCTACAGAAAGAGGTGAGCCCAGATTTTTTCCATCAATTTCTAGTCAGTCCCCTAAATGTCCCCGTGAATGAATCTTCATTGCAAAATGTGAGTTAGAGTTTATTCTTTACATGGCAACTGGTCCAGCCTTTCCGGTGAAATTCTAAAAAATGTGAAAATCCTAAAGTACATACCAAAAGAAAATCCAAAAGGATACTTTTGATCATATAGTGTATTTAAACAGACTGTTACTGGAATTCATAAGAGATCAAAATCAATTAAGGAAATTAAATATAAACTTCGTTGAATCCAAATTAAACAATATATATATTGGGAAAGAAAACAAGTCTGGAAAGATTACAAAGGACTTTTAATAGTTTAACTCCAAAAATATAATTCATTTTGTACATATAAAAATATTCCAGAAACAAACATTTTAATAATTATTTCAAAATGTCCAAATTCCTTCCTTGGAATACAAACAATAATTACAGAGAAATACAGAGTAAAATGTTACATTAGTTATAGAAACCAATATTTTTGTACTTATTACGATAGTAAATTTATTCATTTGGTAAAATAGAAATATAATGTTCACAACATTTCCATAAGGTACATATGAATAGATATATAAAATTTTTGATTTGTTCAATATAAAATACATTTATTTAAAATGGTTTAAACTCTGTATGCACAAAATAACAAACTTATATGCATTTTCAGAAAACAATGATTTCATTTTTTGTGAGTAAATTAAGACAATATAAATTCCATTTATTTAAGATACATCTGAAGTGGTTTAAACTCTGTACACACAAAAAACAAACTTTTAAACATTTTCGAAAAACAGGGATTTTTCCCTTTTTGGGAGTAGGAAGCAAAATATGGGAGGGGGGGGGGATTCAAACCAAAATATTTTCACAAACAAGCATGCAAACAAAATAAAATTAAGATTTTTTCTTAAGTACATCCTTTTATAATACTAGGATCTTGAATAAACATTCCTTCCTTTTCTCAAATCCCAAGAAGTAAGTATAGATATAACACTACACACAAGTGAAACCATAGAATTACAAGTACAACTAAAATATCACATTAGAAAAGAAACACAATAAAAAAAATTGCAAGTAACAGTCCTCAAGATGAACCAGCATTAAGAAAAAACAACCCTGATAAAAACAATTAAGATTCAAAATATAAAAAAATGATGAAAAATATACACAATTCTATAAAAAAAAATACTGATCAAACTTCAATACATTGTTATCCTTGAAAGAATATAGCATTATTAAAGCTCTCTTTCCTAAGAGACATAATTACAACTATCTCAAATAATCCATTTATCTCTTGATTAAATTTTTGCTCTCTTCAGAATCATACATGCATTTTAAGACTTTTTTCCAAACTTTAAAATGATTAGGCAACATTTCAAATAAAATTCAGCTGTTATTATTCACCAATCTTTAAAAATGGTTGATTGCTTTTAAAAATTTAAAAACTTCTGAAATATATACTTACGATAATCAACAGACATAAATAGTGGATAACCAACGTACTAAAATTTAAATAAAAATAAAAATTGAAAGCTTAACACAAAATATAAATTAACGCTAGGCAATACTAAAAGAGAGACAAAAATTTAAACTGAAAAAAAAGTCAACATTTGTGAAAATCTGTAAGAGATAATGAAAAAACATAAAAAATTACTTATGTCAAATTTATTTTACACATTTATTATCCATCCTTCAAAAACTATATAAAATTAGATTTTCATTAGATTTTATCTCCTGTATCTCATCTGCAACAAAATTACATCATCAATATTTATTCTGGAGTTGCCAAACCCTTAAGAAATACAAGAAAGTTAATGGTGCAAATTGCTTGCATTCTTTTTATTTGTTTTTCAAATTTTTATTAATTTTAATAGTTTTATTGATACATGTGATTTGAAATGCAATGCTGAATTTTTTTTTAATTAATGAATATATGAATATAATGATGAATTAATATGAATAAATTAATGAATATTTTTAAACGTATTTTTCGAAATTTATTTTAACAGTCAAGTATAATTTCTATTCTGACTGTTAAAAATTATTAACAGTCAACCACAATTTCGATTCTATAATAAAATGGAAAAAAATCCTTAAAAAGACGAATGTCCTGAGAATATACTAAATTGTTTGAATTACCTTACAAGAAAAACATTTAATATATATATTTTTAATTAACAAATATGTGAACACACCATTTTAAATTGACTTCTCTTTCTTTAACATAATATTTACAAATTTTTATGATTGTGCAGTTTTTAACTCACTGGCTTATTAGATGGCAATTCGTTGGTATCACACATTAAGCTATTACCATTGTCCAGCAAAATATTTTCCAATATTCTACTGATCTTTTTATATTCTATATTAAAAAGTATGAGTGAATTAGTATTAAAAGTATAGTAATAAAATTTAAAACATTATTTGTCAATAGATCATTTTCCCCCCAAAAGAAAAAAAATTAACTCTGAATCTGAAACTCGTCCAAAAATATCAAGCCAATGGCTTATCATTATATAATATATGTACAAGAAATATCATGTCTTTATATGATTTTATGAGCATGCCTCGACTCAATTGCATTGTTCTTAGAAGTAATAAATATTCAACTAAATAGCTTACTTCCAGCTAGTATTTGACAATTTTTAACTTTTAGAAAAATAATACTTTTTAGTCTTAATAAAATAAGGACTAATAACAAAGTTACTAAAAAATAATTTAAGAGTTTGTCAGCTTTAAGAATAAATTCAGACCTTCTCAAATATGAAAAGCAAATCTATTTTTAAAAATTCAATATTCAGATGTTGCATTTCAATTAATGCTCCATAAAAAAAGGAAACTATAAGTTAAAACTATTAACAAGTTTATGCAAATAAAATCAAATATACACAAAAATACAACCTATCAATGAAAAAAAAATATGACATGTACACCATATATCAAAGCTTGCTTAAAAACTACAAGCTAGAAACTTGACATGGATAATATTTGAACTTTACAAACTCTTAAATCAGAGAGATTATATATCTTAATAGCACTTATGACAAGAAAGCTCTTGAGCTAATAAATCTTACATAAATAAGCTAAATTAATTCTGTTGAACAATACGAGCACAAATAACTTAACAAAAATAAAACTAATTCAACAAATATTTGAAACATGGTGGGAAAATGAAAGTTTTGGAGATAGAAATTGTGAAATTTAAAATGCTTCTTCAGAAAATGATGACTAAAGAAAAAAAATCCAAAACAAAGAGAAAAGCAAAATAAGTTAATCTTAGAATTTCCTTTCACCCTCTGACTGCCAAATTTTTTAAAATCGCTAATTAGATGCAAAGTTAGCAAAAATGTTCAAATACTGTTGAATGAAGCGTGTTTGATTTATGCACAAGGCTTCATTAGTATAATACGATTCAATGCTGTAATAGTTCTAAGTAAAATAAAAATCTAGAATAGAATAGAATCTGTAATAGTTCTAGCTTCCGAAAAACGCAAGATGTAGCAGAAAACTGACTTGCTTCCAATCCGCGGAAATCGCGGGATAAGTAGTCAGAGGGTTCAACATCCTCATATGAATGAAATATGAAAAATAAGAACAGCAAGAGAAAGTAGAGTTCAAATTGAATAAAGTAACAAATAATAGCACGAGTACATTTAATTTTCAATACAATTCTGAATTTGATAGGTATTAAAATGTCAAAATACATCAGCAGTAGAAATACATGTCTATTTTAGTATTGTATTACTTATCTCTCATCTATTTCCTGAGCAATATACAGATATTTTAAAGGCAAAATGGCTAACAAGTTAAGTACAAGAGAATAAAATAAAAGAAAAATATATTTAAGACGAGTAAATGAGAAAATAAAATATACCCTGCCATAATAAATGCAACAAAATTGTCACGATGCAGCCATGTCACCATGGAAAACACAAATATACAAGCAACTTTTTTAATTGAAGCTCTAGTTATTCAAAGCACCTATAATATTGAAGAAAATATATAGATTTTGAATATATACATACATCAACCCTTTGCACTGTAATATTTTAAAACAATTCCTAAATGGCATGTTTTTTTCCTTCTCTTTTCTCATTATGTAGTTCTTCAGTTCACCCTAGATTCTTAAGTGTTATTTAGGATGCAGTAGTCAAGTTCAGTCTTGTGGCCATTGAGTTCTTTATAAAATTAAGTAACAGAATAAAGTTACACAAATACCTTAATTCTGTTCATTAAATGCATTTAGAAAATAGTAATAATTAAAAATTCTTTAAAGTCAAGTCTGTACTCTTTAAAATTCAAACTTTTGAGGAATATTACCTATAAATGTCTTAATACTTAAGTTATTAATACATTCAATGATTAAGTATTTCATAATGCCTCGAAAAGTAACCAAATAGAATCAATCTGAAAGGACATACCATTGCATTTTATTAGTTAAGATACTAACAACAGTGCTAAGTTATAAAAAAAAAAAAAAAAAAAAATGCTCTTTTCGAAGTATAATAGAAATTACTAATTTGTGTTCATAAAAATGTTTAAAATATTCTAAAAGATTTTTGAAAAATGCTTTTAATAAATAAAGTAAATGAACTGTAATTTCTTATGAAGCAAAGATTAATAACAAAAATGGCTCATCCAAAACAGGAAAAGAAATTTTTTTTTCTCAAAGCAGGTTTTAGCAAAGTAGGGTTTCTTTTAAAAAAAAAATAATCATATCCTACATAGCTGGAACCTTTCTGAGGTTTCATGGAACTGAAAAAGAAAGTTTTAGCCTCAGTTCACTCACTACTAATAAGCTTCCTTCAGTAAGATATCTTAATATCATAATTAAATCAGCACCTCTCAGTGCTTGAGGATTACAGGATTTGTATATTAACAATTTAAATTAACAGCAATTCATTGGTGTCTTGCAGATTATGTTATTTTGAGAATTATATCTTTGATAGCACTTTGATCACAATGATCATTCTTTTAAAAAAGAAAGATAGAAATTGCTTCTTGAAAGTTCAAACAGCTAAGATTTCAAAATCTTGACACATCAATAACAGGAAAATTCAGAATAGAACATTTCTTCTTCATTTAGGATAGAACATTTCTTATTATCTATAACTGGCAATTAATATTTGTAGTGCAGAGGGTTTATCACTACACAATTTTTATACAAAAATGAAATTTTAAACAGGAAAGCTTATCAAGCAAGCAGAAAAGTTGCCTTACTCATTAACTTCTTTCACAGCTACCAAAACAACAAACTAATAAATCAGAATAACTCTATTCACTTTAAAATTCAAATATTAACAGAAGTATGGAAAACTATGTAAATACTTTTTAAGCATTTTCTAAGTAATACATAAAATGTTGTCATACTTAAAAAAGTGATTTCTCTCCTAAATCATTCACCATTCTTAAAATAAGTAACAAAAATAGTTTGATCTTCATGTCTCAAAATGCTATTTAGAAAATCATTATACAGTAATACCTCGTTACAATGATACTTTGGGGAGTAAATAAAGATATTGTTATATTGAGGGGCAATATAATTATGATATAAAAAAAACTTAAATTTTGGTTGTTTTAAAAGTGGACACAATACAACAATATACATTTTGAAAAAAAGCATCACCAGAGTGCTAATGACTTTTAAAGCACACAAAAATTCGAAAATTCAGCTATACAATAAAATAGTTCACATACCTGAGAAGCTTATTTATAGAAAAAATCAAATATTTTTGTTTGCTTATTCATTTTTTAAACTATTAAGTCAACTAACAAGGTTTGCATAGTCTAATGCATGAAACGGATCATCATTTGTGGATGAAAGGCTTGAAAAGAATGCCCGTGGGGACTGAACTGATTGAATTGCTTCCTGGGACATCAATCTGGTATATCTGTATCATCATCCTCTTCATCAACATTTTCCATTTCGTCTGTGATTTCAGAGAGAATATTTTCTTCAGTAACTCATGAAAAAAAGAACAAGATTATCATTTGCTGTTAAATATTCCTCCACGTTAATTCCAGACATTTTGCCACTTTTTCTTCAAGCTGAGTTAAAGACTTTTTAAGGCTCAAAAAACATTCTTCAGCATTTGAAACATCGCCATTTTTGGAATTTTCGTCATTATGTGTTTGCTTATACTCCATGAAACAAAGGCCGGCTTTTTTCCAACAAATACGAATTGTTTTCTCCATAACTTCCCACCAACTCCCAGCAATATTGTCACACGCTTCCATCACATTTACAGCTTTAAAAGGCTCTACTTTATTTTCGCTATTTATGTGTGTCAAATCCACCGCAGTGTCACTGTTTTCATTTGTCACAACTTTCAGTCATTTTCTCTGAGGGCTGATTTCATTGGAATTCACAGCCTCTTCTTCAGGAAAGTTGCAATCATAGATTGCACGAGTCCATATTTCTTGACCGCATAAACCTGCTTCATTCCATCATCAATTTCTTTAATTATGTTCAGTTTATCCTGAAAGGACAGTTGCCTTCTATTTGCCATCTTGTTGAGAATTCAGACGTAAATGAAAGAATATCAAATTTTTCGATTGGAAATCAGAATCGTTTGAAATTTAGAAATTGAACAGAGCTTTCATGAAATCTTTGAATCACACACGCCAAAACATTTGATTTGTTAATATGTTCTGTGGTAGTCATGAGTTATTACCAGAGTAACACATGTTGCCTTTAAGTAGACTTAAGTTATTGAATCCATTTCCGAGACGGGAAATGCTCTGGGTGGTATGACCTTTCACTTCCTTGTATTTGGAAACATAAATATTGTTACAGAGGAAGAAAATAGTATCAAGATTTTTTTAAAAACATTATTGTACAGAGGTTTATTGCTGTACAGAATATTGTTATATAGAGGAGAGATTATCATTATGTTCTATACAAACTGGGACCACAAAATTTTATTGCTGTAGAGGGATTTATTGTTGCATTGGGTATCGTTGCAGCGAGAGTTTACTGTATATTTATATTTGTTAGATGTTATAAGACAGCAGTAAAACGGTAAGCATGATTATAAAATTTCAATTGCAAAATAACTTTTTATAGTCTTAGTACTTAAATTACTAATACTTTTTTCATACTAAAATGGGAGCATCAATATTAATTTCAAAATTTGATGTGTGCACACATTATATTATTTATTCATTAATATATAGAAGATTATTTGAAAATAGTTTCTCTGGAATACTGATAAAAATAGTGAGGAATTTTAAGAAAATAAAGCTTAAGTAATTATTATTTTTAAGATGTAAATGGAAATTTAAGTACAGTTTTCAGAAAAAAATTTAAAATATCACTACAACCATTATTTAATGCAAGCACATAGGTATATTTTGATCTCAAAGATTAATGTTATTAAATATAAGAAAAACATATTATTCATATTTAATAAGTACAAAAATTTGAAGTGCTGAAGATGAACAGATGCACATTAAATGTATTAAATATAAATTTCAGATTCTAAGAAATATGGTAAGGCACCAATTAAGATCAACTGCAGTAAAAGTGAAATTCTTCACAATATGAAGTTAATGACCAGCATATGATAATGAAAAGTTTATATGAAAATTCTTATTAACATTTGTTCATTGCAACATAAAATGGATCTAAAATAAAAATGCTCTAGAAAGAATTTCTGCAATTTGATGATAATGAATACAAATAAATAATAATGCAACACAACACACTGTTTGTATTGATTGAAGGCTTTTATACATTAAAGATGTAAAAACTTGTGTAAAATAGTAACCTAAAAAAACTGAGAAAACAAAAATATAAAATAAAAACTTATAGTATGGTAATAGAAAAAACATTTGCTTCAAAAGAATCTATTTCATAACTTCATTTAAAAAAAAAAAATACTAAAGTCTTGATTAATCTGAGCTACCTAGAAGCAGAGGTTCACATTTCTGATTGATTTGCAAACGGAAATGAGGAACTGACTTTGTAAAGAAAGATGTTCAGCACTGTGTATTGTATCACTGTCAAATAAAGACATAAACCAAACCTTAATCAGAAAAGTCCTTTTATATTGTTTATTTATTAGGACCAATTATTCATAAGCAATTTTTTACAATGCTTCCAAATTCCTGATTAAACTGAAACATTCTTTGATTAGTGCCACTCAGATTAACAAGATTTCACTATAACAAAAAGCTAGATACCTTTCATTTCATCCGTAGCAACAGAAATGCAAAAAATATGTCACTTACAAACATGACTTTTTAGCATACTGTCATTAGTAGCATTCTAAAAAAAAACTTACTTTATGTTTTGTTTATAAAGATAAATTAAATATCTCTTTAAAAAGAATTTATCAGTTTTCTTAAGTCAACTAGTTTAAAAAGAATTGAAATATAAAAGCTTTAGAAGCATGCAAAAAAGTCTTTCATAAAAATGTAAGGCAATTCTTTAAAAATAAAGCTAGAATGATACACTTATACATGATATTAACAATGACAGTATGAAATTATGTCTAGCTAAGAAAAGTTATGAGAGTTATTTTGATATAATATTAATATCCATTAAAAACATTAAACAGATTCACATTCCTATCAAGAAAATGAACTCTAAAAAAGTAAACACGTAAAACTAACTATAAAATTCCAATATGTTTTACATCTTTATCTTTAAAATACTGAGTTTTGCATCTTGTTTACAATTTTAATAAAAATAAACTCTCTTTTTTTCTCTTCTAAACTAACTTATCTTAAATGAACATTAACATCAAAATAATCAATAGGTACAACAATATAGGTTTAACAATTGAAAGCGATTCTAAAATCACTTAATTTTGTAACATAGAATCAACATAACTGATGAAACGCCGCATAAAAACTCTTTTAAACAGTTCATTCCAACATTATCTAAAGATGAAAATTATAATTAAAGAATATTATAAAATACAACATTAAATGAACTCGCGCAAAAAATGAAACTGAGAATTTCAAGAAATTCTCTTCTCGCATAAATAGATTTATTTCTGCTTTTTCCAATCGCATCATAACTAAATTTTCCCAACTTTACTGGTTGAAAATTTCACCAAACTTTATCTTCTTTTGGGATCCATATGGCAAACAATGATCAATGCAGAAATTATTCCAAAAAGCTGAATAAATGCAAATAAGAGACTAACAATACCAACAATATATAATCGCTCCATAATCCATTGATGTATACTAGGATAGCATCCCTAAAGTAATAAAAAATATCTTTAATGAAAAAAGAATACTACTAAATAAGTAAATATTAAGCATTCAGCTTATATAAATACATCATTTACAAAAAAATTTCAATCTTTTATAATTTTTCATTTTCAGCCAGTGGCATAGCTATGGGGGGCAGCATTTGGAAAGGGGTGGCAAAAATCAGACATGTAGGAAAACAGTTTTAAAACGAAGAAGAACAGCGTCACTAGTTCATTCATTGTATACATAAAAAAAAAAAAACTATTGTGATTAATTCATATTTTTCACCTTTTTTCAGTAAATTACCAATGTGTGTAAGAAAGACTGGTGGTGGACGCATGATTTTACAACCCACCTGCAGAGATCAAAGGCGTCAAACGACGAATTGTGTTATTAAATAAAATTTTCTTCCCTGGGATATATGTATATTTTTTTTATTTTGAAGTTTATTTAACTTACACCACTGTTTTCGGTTTACTTTTTAGGTTCAATAATTTTAACCTAAGTGTTCTATAATTACAAATTATTTTAGAAATTACAAGCAAGTGTAATAATTCTAACCATATACACACTGAGGAACAAACTATTTGATAAAAATTATTCTTCATGAAAAACTGAGGTTAAGTGCAAGAGAGCTGAGATTTTTTTTTTTTTTTTACCGGATGATTTAACATATATAATTATGATTCACGCTAACAATTCTGCCATTTCTAGCATACTTTTGAGCATTTCATTAAACTTGTGATCTTAAAAGATAAAGAAACTATTAACATGATCATCAAATATAACTGTTTTTTATCCTATTTTAACTCAAAATGTTTAATAAAACATGCTATCTTAAAACAAACTCATACATGTTTCAGTAAGTGAAGTTACAGAGCTTAAAAAACTTAAAAACAGCCATGCAATATCAATACATTTTACATTTACAGTTAACCTCTTCAAGTCATCTTAATGATAATCTAACACTGCACAAAAATATTTTGAAAAGAATGATCTTCTATTTAAAGACTCTTGCCAATTAAATTTTAAAATCTTATCAAGTTTCATATCAAAAGTTGTCAAGTTTTAAATTTGATGAAACCCCTGTTTCTTTTATAAAGGAGAGGGATTTTAATAGACATATGTAGTAAAACCCTAGTTAACCAAACTTGGGTTAACTGAAACCCGGGTTATCTGAAATTGCAAATCCAAAAACCATATACTGTTCTGTGCAGAAATAACTGTGAAGGTGAGACTTTTTTGCAATGATATCCCCACTGTTTTCTCTTAAGCCTCTCCAAAAAGGTCAGTGATTATTTTAGGATGCTAAATTTAAAATGAATGGGTATTGGAAATATTAATTACAATATTGTTTACCTGTACCTGTCAGGCGCATTGAGGCCGAACTCGCAGGTGTGAAAATTGTGCCTGTTCGAGGGTTAACTTTAATAAAGAACATAAGTGCAGCCTACAAAGAGAATTTTGAATTCGTTTTACACTCAAAACATTTCAGAAAATAATATTGTAATTAGATACAAAATACTAATAGATGTTCATGGCTTAACCAAAAAAATTGTTATCCAAAATGGTTTCCTCCCCTGTAGTTCGGTTAACCAGGGTTGTACTGTATAAGAAAATGGTAAAATGTTATAGATCATATAAATCATACACAATGGATTTCACTCCAATAATCCTTTATATGTTAAAAAAATCTCAAACTGCTGTACCTTCAGAATGTGTAAAGCAGGTACAAATGTCATTTCAAGAAACATAAAAATACACAACTTGAACAAGTTAAAGAAAATCAGTTACATATTAATTTGATAAAAGAATAAAAAATGGAACTGAATTTGATGCAGAAAAGACAGATGTTGTTCCTTATACACTTTAAAATTTCAATTGTAGATAAATAAAATTTGTTTCATAAAACTCACAA
Organism: Araneus ventricosus; assembly: GCA_013235015.1. Lineage (NCBI taxonomy): Eukaryota > Metazoa > Arthropoda > Arachnida > Araneae > Araneidae > Araneus > Araneus ventricosus. Next base: position 14,827 of record BGPR01000529.1, read on the forward strand.
AAAACATATTGTATAGCACCATAAGGCTATGTGTACGTAGAAAACATACACAGTTACACTTTTTGTATGACAGTAATGAATGTTGAATTGAATCCATTGCAGAGTTGTAGGGACACAATGAACAGAACAAGAGTAAGATTTCAAGAATGTACAAAATAAATGTCTATCACATTGAGAGGTACTTTACTGAGGAAATTATGAAGCCCAAGCTATGCATAAGATATTTAATAGAAAAAAGCAATCAATATTCCTGGCGATCGAGCTGTCTCCAAAAACAGTTAGTAAATTATAAGGTATAAAAATTATTAAATGTAATTATTTTACTTCCTGGAAGAAATATAGAAAACCACTTTTACTTATCTTTTGTTGAAATTTTAGAAAACAAGTTTTAAAATCTTCTGCTGCCAGTTTCACTTAACTAGATTTAAAAAACAAAATAATTTTTTTCCTGCTCTTTTTCAAACTAAACTACTTTTTACTCAATTCTTTGTCTCTTCTCAAATTTTGTATCTTCCAACTTCACTGACTCAATCTCACATCTGCTTTTATTTTAAGTTCTTAATCGCTTGATATGCATTTTATTTTTACCATGCAATGGACATAATGTTATGCGAGTTTGATAACTCCTTACACTTTACCACAACAACAAGGACAGTTAACAGAAGTTGGAAATTTAGAACTCATGTTATTAATCACTTACCAGTGTAGTATTTTGTACTATCTAATTAGATGACCCCCTCTGTTTTTGAGATGCAGTGTTGTATTGATTGAACTAGATGTCCATAGAACACTTGAGATGTTAACAGATTACCAGTCGCTTTGATATTGAGTTATAACGTCTATGAATAACTTAGTTTTTGCTCATAAGTTTAAAAATGGCATAATTTGATACATGAGTGGAGCTCAGGCAAAACTACTCAGGGGTTAAACAAAACATTCATAACAAAAATGCTAGATAACTGTAATTCCAGCCAAATTATGGTAATCCTTTCACCAGCCTGGGAATGGCAACCCTTCGGCATTCCATGGACGAAAAAGAAAAATGGGGTCGCCACTGGGACAAATTTGACCAGCGAAGAGGCAGGTGAAGGTTCAGCTCAGAAAGGCTGCATGATGATGTTTTAATAATATTTATATATCTTCAACATGTTTCTTTCATGTCCCATTATCAACTGTCAAATACAATGCTGGGACTGACAAACTGAAGTCTTCATTGTCTCCCATCACAGCAATTGCATTTTTTGAAGGAATGAATTGCACAAAAAGAATACGTATCATTAGAATAACATATTTGATTTTTTTTTTTTTTTTTTGGTATCTTACCACTGTATAGAAATATGATGTATCTCCTGCTTCTCCACAAGAAGATATGTTTGAAACTTTTGGAAGACAGCAACTACGGGGAACCCACTGCTTATCCGGCCAAGCAGCAATATGATGCCAGTCACGGTAGCTCTTTACACCACAACAATGAAACTAAAAAGTTAAATAGCTTAAGTATTTGCCATGCATATAAATAAAGAAGTTTTCTTAAAACAAATATTAAAATGATATAAATATGCCTCAAAGCATGTCTTACATAGACCTATTGTCGCAAACAGATTTTATTATCGAAACATTTTTAATTTTTTCCTATAATTCACTAGTAACTCAGGAATACAAACATCATGCTAACAAATGACAAGGTAGCATAGTACAACTTACACAGATGACATATTTTATAAAAAAAAATTTCAAAACTGTTTTGGTATAACAGGTTAAAATATTTCAATTCTAGTTTAGTAAGAAGATCAAAATCACACAGACAAAAAAAAAAAAAAAAAAAATTCATTTCAGCAAATAAAAATTGTTGAAATAAGTTCCTAAATAGTTTAATTAGGTCAAAATTTTATTCATAAAAATTACATAAAAGAAAAAAAATTACAAGTTAGACAAAGCAAACAATAAACAAGCTTTAACAAAAGAAAATCACTTTTCAGGCTGTTAATAAATAAAATATCCAAGTTTTAATTTTTCTAAAAGGAGATTATTCAGAAAGTCAGAAAAGGCATGATCAGCATGGATTCTGTAGACATTTAGGTAGAAAATAGTTATAACTTTATCCTCATTTTAGTTAGTTACTGATTATGATTTGAAGAAATAATTATTGGCACAATAAAAATTGTAAATAAGCCACAGACACCAGCTACATTGCTCAGGAAAACAGAAAAAATATCTTAACAAGCACAGGTAGATTTTTTAAAGAATGCAATGTCTATATGTATGTACTTAATGGCTGCAATTAGGATTTCAGATTCATTATAACTTTTATCTCAGGGAAAAGCATGATTACATTTAAAAGTATCAGAATTTTTTTAAATCACACACACATATACTAAGCTTGACTTGAGTTAAATGACAAAAACAAATTCAAAGATTCATTTTGGTTAAAGTAGACGGAATAGTACAAACCCACCTGTTCTTGAATGTGATCCCATGTTGTTTTAAGTCCATTTATATTATTTGTTGTATATCGAACTTGCAAGCCAGTAAGTAATTCATCTTGTAAGACAGCACCCACCTGAAATCATTGAAAATACAATGTATTTTGGAAAAGTTAAATAATGATTCAAGTCCTTATTAGTTCATTCCAACTTTTTCTTCTAAGAACATACTACACACTGAGCAGCAATCAAAACTAGGAAAATAGTTATTACCAGGGGTGCTGTGGAGCCGAAACGCACTGGAACGGCATTTTGGCACTGCTTTTTTCAAAAAGAAGTAAATTATAAAAAATTGTGAAAATGTCCTTAAAACAGCGCGATTTTTGTCATCCAGGTTAGAGTGTTCCGGCACTGCTTTTAGAACAATCCAGCACACTACACCACTGGTTATTACATATCATTTGATGGCATTTAGTATGATTTTGAAATCAACAGTAGTAATGGTTTACCATATTACTGCAATTTTTTACATTATTCTACAAAATTTCTCCCAGACAGAACATGATAACAGTTAAGTTTGAAGCACAAATTTGCATCAATTTTTAAGTATTACTTTAATAGGTTATCTATTTCTGAATTATTTACAATAAATTATTACTTACAAGATTTTTCAACAAAATGAGTCATTTTTTATACACATTGAAACATAATTTATAAAATTGCATAAGAACAAAAAACATTGCTATTTTTAATAGAGCAAATGATTTCCGTTTCTCTCGCAGAAGGCAGTTTCAGAACTTTTCACATATTATAGTCAGCAATTTTATACTTAGGGCAGTTAATATAAATGTCAAGATTATATAAAAATTGTCTAGATATTCATCACTTATGGTTGTCAACTTTAAACAATAAGAAATAAACTTATAAATGAATACAGAAAGTGTCAGTAACTATCACAGAATAAAAGTCTATAAAGATTGTTTTTCTACAGTTTCAATTCAAAGGGCAGCAGGGAAAGCTTAAAAATTATTTTCATGAAAAAAATTTGACAGGAATCTTTACCATTTACATGAAATTAAATGCATTCAAATTTTAATTAAAATCCTATGGATGTTTGAATTATTCAAAGAGTATCATTAATATAACACAAAAATATCCATAATTCTTAGATTATACATATATTATATGTATCTGCATTCTGAATCTTGTAAAAATAAAAAAAATAATAATAAGTACATAAATAACCTGATAAATAAAAATTCTTTCAAAGATAAACATGTGCACATATGCAAAGCAACAGCATTTAAAATAGAATATACTCACATGTCTTCTGTAAATAAAACCTAGTGTGCCAGCAGTAAATTCAATCAAAAGAACAGCAATTACAAGAACAAAATACTGAAATTAAGAGTTTTACATCAATAAACAAAAAGAAAACTGATTTTAAAAGAATAAAAATAAAATAAATGCTCAATATAATAATGCTTGTAAATTATAGAATACAAATAAATGAAATGCCCAGTAAGAAGTTTTTAAAAAAGTATTAATTAATCTTTTTTTTTATTTTGAAAACTTATAAATATTTTTAAATGAAATAATATACAAAATGCAAAAATAATTACAAAAAATTAAATGTAAATATGAAATGTATTCATTTCAATATCTCAATTGAATTCCTTGATTTTTCAAATTAAACACCAAAATTATTAAAGATTTTTAGCAAAAATGAAAAAAAAAAAAAAATGAATATAAAAAAGCTGAAACTGTAACTTTTCACATGCTGAAAAACACAGCACTTCTTTCACTCAGTAGATGATTAACAGAATTGAACATTAAAATAAAATGTCAATCAACTAAATACATGTAACCAAGAAAAAATCAGAGGTTGCCAGTAAATCTACAAGGGGCTGAGTATGATTGTTTAAGGAGGTTTCTAATGCTGCCAGATTACGAAAACACTCTTACTCGATCATAGTATTTATTCTGCTGAGTGGGGGAATCAGCCTTTTCCGTTTCTTATGTTCAGTTCAAAAGCAGATAATTTGTATATATATATAAACATCCATGGATAAAGTATTTTAAATTTTCAGAGATGTGATTAAATATAAAAAAGTTTGGTTCATTCACTTTAAAAGCTAACCTTTCTAACCAGAGAGCTATATGATAAAAATAATTGGGTGCTTGGAGGATTTCAGGCAGACGCTGGCACACAATACTTTATTAAAAATTGATGAAAATTCATAAAGCTCACAAACTTATCACCCTTTCAGACAGGATAAGATACAAGGCTCATCATTCAATCAATTCCAATGCACTTACCATTCGCAGAAGACATTTATTTTGAAACCAAGATCCACAGCATCCTAAAAACCCAAGTAGAAATGTGAGAACTCCAGCAATTATGACTAAGCTATCACCACTCAAAGCCTGATGTGATAGCAGTTTGGAATAGCCTTGATAAGCAAGATGCATCCATATACCAATGCCTAATATTCCACAACCCAAAACCTATATTTAACATAAAACAATTATCTCTTAAAAACTGTAAGTAAGACAAATACATATGCAATCATATTAATACTAATTTATGACATATGGCCATTATAAACATATAAATGCTTTTTCAAATTCCTTAAATTAGGTTTAAGAATTTGCAGCATCATAACATGAAATATATTGTCAGTAAAACAGAAGTTCAATTACAGATCAAATCAAATTTTATTTAAAAATAAATAAGAGAATAGTCATCATGCTATAAATCAAAAATTAAAATCTATAATCATTTCATATGCTCGAAATCATTATATAGTAATTTAAGTCACATATATACTTTGGTCTTGAAAGTAAAAATCAATCTTGTTATAATTATACGTTTTGTTTTTTATGAGAAGAAAGAAAGCTAGAAGGGTGTAAAATCAAAGATAAATAAAAGTGCATGAAATAAACGACAGAAGAAATAACTAACTTTATTTACACAGTAAAAAATCAGTGGGAGTGGCCTCCCCTAAACTTTCTCGTATACTTCTCAAAAATTTGCCATCCCCCCCCCCCCTGTGTGGATAAAAAATTCGAACCTACTGTAACCCAGAATGCAATGACTATAAGAAGGTTTTTCATCGTAGATTATAGTGATTGTAAAATATTTAGCTGAAGAATCATATTCAAAGAAATGCCTATGTATTAGCAATATTTATTTTCTATCACACTCTAGCAAGCTCAGCTAATGCAAGGGTGTGACGGAGCGAAAACAAAACAGGAGATAAAACGAATCTATCACACACTTCCACTCTTGCCGGCTTAAGAACAAAGTGACATAATCCTTCCGTGTGCACAAAGATTGCTACCAGTACGCATGCGTATGGAGAATCCAATTAGAAAAATTAATTATGCAATTTGAACACCTTTTTTTTTAACCAATTGAAACGAAATTTGGTCACAGATCTATAATTAATGTTAGCAACCGCCATACCAATTTTTATTTATCTAAGCCATAGGGTTTAGGAGATATAATTTTTACAAGTATGTGATTATACAGTCCGACAGACCATCAACCCTTCGACGGATTTGGTCCAAAATTTGATACGGACTTACATTCATGATGATAAAACTGTATACCAAATTTTATCCATCTAGCTATTCAATTTTTTGAGTTACAGTGTTCACATGACCGTGAAAAAACAGACAGACTTTCCGTTGACAAAATTTGTCCAAAATTTGATAGAAACCTACAAATTATATGTAAAGATCGCATACCAAATTTCATCCCCATAGCTCTAATAGTTTTCGAGTTATCGTGTTCACAGACACACATACAGATATAATTCCAAAATTGTGTTTTTCGGACTCAGGGAGGTCTAAAACGTGGAGATTCGTCAAAATCTCGAGTTCGAATTTTTTTACAATTACAATACTTTCTCTTTGTATACTTCGTAAACGAGAAAGTAAAAAAAAAAAACATTATTGGAGATTATAGCTAACATTTTGATTTTGAATATTTTATCAAAATATGCAAAAAAGAAAGATTTAAAAAAATTCTTACACTTATATTCAAGTTTAAAGTTTAAAAAAGGCAAATAAGTGAAAAATTTAATCTCATTTAAACAAATGAAAAACATTAAGCAGAAATTCTGGATATTGTACATAAAATCTGCAATTCTTTTCTGTAAAATTATCAATGTAAAACACCAGCTGCCTTTGGTGATCACATTGCTCCCCAAGAATATTGGACTGATTCATATTCACATTGAAATCTCCCATGTGGGCTTGCTCTTAACAATTGCTTGAGCAATGAATTTTTAAGCTGTATTTTACAAATACTTTTTATTTATTCATAGTATATTTTAAGCTTCAGATTGTGATAATTTCATTTGACTCAAACTATTTTATGAAATCTTTGCTTGTTCTGTTATTTGCACTCAAACACTTGCCAAATAACGGGTATGAGGCCTCACTTAAAATTGAAAATAAAATAAGAAATGAAAAATTTAACTTAAATATAATAAATGAACACAATAAACAGAAATAAAAATAATAAATTGGAAAAAACCATTGATTAATATTTGCAACTTCAATAATTATATTTGGAAGATAGTTATCACAGTAAAAAAGTAGAAATTGAGTCAAAAGAGTAACAAGATATATTTGTATTTCAAATTGTATGACGGGAAAGAAAAGTAATGTTTAGAAATGTAAAAACTATAATAAATTATCTCATTACTTTCTTTTACTGGTATAATTATTTCGAAATTAAATATAATATTTCAATTTTAAAAAAAACTTGCTTTTTCTGTCAGTATGCAAAAAAGATAAATAGCAACTTTATATCTTAGTTTTCAAAAATGGAAGAAAACACAAAATTAAATACTTGATAATATAATGAAAATAAATAAACACTTTCGAGTTAAAATGTCTCACAATAAAATGTCTGAATTATAGATACTATGAATTCAAAACAGCATTAAAAATCAGCTGTCTAGAAGAAAATGCTCATTGCTAAATTTTATTAATTTGAAACCAGCATAAGAAAAGATATTATCAATTTGATTACATTGAATGAACTTCATAAAGTAAAATGAAAATCTCATAATTCAGTCAGTTCAAGCTGAAAGAGAGATATTAACCCGTTAACGGCCAGTGTTCTATTTATAGGACAGCTACATTTCGCTTTCATGGCTAAACTGAATGTATTAATTTTTTTTTTTTTGCTTTATCTATCAAGTAAACAAACTCCTAAACAATTTTCAACAGGCATAGATCAACAGTTAACCATATTTTGAAGTTATTGACATTTTGAACAAAATGACATTTTTGTTCAAAATATCATTTTGAATCTTTTATTTTTCCTTTTGATTTATTTTTGAAGTAATACAAGGAATTAGAAAACGTAATCTTTACTTTTTGGAATTTTACTAAATTTTAAGTCTTTTAATATTTATCTAAGAAAAAGTTTTTTAAAATGATTTTCTACCAATTTTTTATGTATTTTTTCTAATTTCCAAAATTTTATTCTGAATTTAATTTTACTTCACAGTTATTTTAATTGGAATGTTTTAAACATAATTTAATACAAATTTATTGAAATCTATGATTTAAATTTATTCACACTAGCTGATATGCCCAGCGTTGCTCTGGAATAAATACTTTCATGTCTAATATTTTTAAAGTAAAAACTACTATTATATAAAATATTATAATTCACAAAATCTTTTTATGATCTGAAACATTTTTTAATTAAAATGAAAATATCAATTGAACCAGAAGAGTTTTAAAAAGCATTGATACTTAATTTTCTTTATAAATTGTTTGTTATATAGATACTTCAAATTTCCTAAACAAATACTGAAGTATAAGAAAGGTTTTAATGAATTAAATAGTTAATTTTTCATTATTTGAAAGCATGAAAATAAACCAAAATCAATAGTTGTTCCTAATATAAATTCTTTATCATCGATGTGAATCGTCTACTTTTAAAATTTACTTTTAGTGTTCTTCCAGAATTCTGCCTAATGTATTATGGCAGCAGTTCTTCATATTATTCTTGTTCTTAAACAATAAAAAATATTGGTGCAAATTGTGTATAAAATTAACTTTGAAAAATTTTTAAACAGAGAGAAACAAATTGTACGGAAATTAAATTTGCATCACTAATAAGCTAATTTTCTGAAATTCAATAAGGTGTAAAATTAGTTTCGCCGAATTTTAAATTTTTTTTATAAACTGAAATTTTAACCAACTTTTGGGCTTTGAAAAGTTGACAGTGATCTTTCTCTTGCCTTAAATAATAAGTGTGTAAAGTTTGGTTGGAATTGGTTCAGTGGTTTAAGAGATGTGGAACACACACACATACATAGTCAAAAAGTCTTTTATTTATATAAAGATCTCGCCGTCGTTTCTAAACCAAGTTTACAAATTCATAAAATTATATCAAAGTAACACAAAATGTGAGGTACTTCCTTGAAAGTCTTGATAAAACCAAAATAAGTCTTGAAAATTAAATATTTTTTGAAATGTAATTTTTTTTTTTTTTAGTTTGAGGTATAATGTTTAAGCCAACTCCACACTTAGGCAGATTACTGGGTGTGTTAAGCCATTGAATAATAAATTTTGAAAAAAATTATTAAAATTAAAGAAGAAATTGCACAAAGATAATAAATGGATAAAGAAATATTTTATAAAACAGAAATATTGGAAAAATAAAGTCAGAGTAGTTAAAAGTCTCACTGTAGAATCTAAAAATTTCATTCAAAATTGACTGTGTTAATTCAATCATTTAATTAATTAAATTTTGTAAAATTAATAATAATTGAAGAAAAAATTGCACAAAATTGAAATTGGTATCATTGGGAAAGAAAAATTTTGAACTTTAAGATGGTATAAAAATATTTTTTGAGAAACAATTTGCCCCAAAGTTACTGCAGAAAAACGGTTTTAGTTAATTTCTAATTAACTGACGGTTTAATTAACTTTTGGACTTCAAAAAGTTCATAAGTGTCTTCCCCTTGTCTTAAATAATAAGTGTGCAAAATTTGGTTGAAAACAGTTCATTATTTTACGAGGAGCTGTGGAACATACCCACAATGACTTTTATTTATATTAAGATTAACAGGTTAAAAAAGATTACAAAATATAACTGTTATTGCTGGGTTACAAAATAAAAAATAATAATAAAAAAAATAGGAAGAAATGAGGCAGAAAAAAGTTATTATTTAAGACAAACAACAAAAGAAATTTAAAAGCTAGAAAAAGAACTAACTGGGTATAACTTCTCACATAAATAATTTACTGGGTGTGTATACTACAAAATAAAACCGAAAATCGGCTTTGGAGTTAATGTCGAAAGAGAGAGAACTTTATTTTTAACATAGCAGAAAAGACATGTGATAAAAAGATTTGATGAAACATGACATGTAGAGCAGCAAGAAACATTCACATATACATTCAGTCTTATTATTATTAGAAATTAAATAAGAATAATGAAAATGAAAAATTGAGAAAAAAGAGAAAATTAGACACCTATAAATGCTTTTGGTTTCATAACTAATATACTCTTGATTCTTATGATATTTTTTATTTTTAAATTTAAATATCTTGCATGTTATAACTCATGCTTGTCATCTGGACCTTCTATCTAGTTAGATGACTCTTTCTCTGCTATCCCTTAACTATAGTAGAGAAGGGATAATCTAATAAGAAAATGGGTGTGAATCATAGATGCGACTCAAATGATATCAGCAGAAGTTGTGATAAAGTTTCTTCCCACATATCATCATTCTCATTTACAATAACATTATTCGGTATAATGAAGACACATCAAAACACAGTAAATGCTAAAGTGGGCAATAATTCCAATTTTAACCATGAAAATCTGAATAACTTCCTACCTAAACACAAAATAATAAATGCAAATCTTTTATTCATAATATCACAAAGTTCAAAGTTCTTTTTAATATATATAAAAATTATTATGAATAACAGAAATAGAAATTAGAGGAATAATTAACAGACTCATAATTTTATATTATGCGCTATAAAAATAATGGATACAAAAGAGCCAACAAAAATGAGATGTAATTATAGCTGCAGTCTTAATCTTGCTTACCCAAAATAATAGATTTATACAGCATAGGGACTTCCGAACACAGCTGAAGTTGGTCATCTTTAACTATAAAATAGCAAAGAGAAAGCAGATAAAATATTTTAAGCTGTCACAGCATACATTCCCGAGTTGATCCATTTATATAACATCCAACTACATAATTTTAATATTATTCAATTTAATAAATTATGGAGAGCAATAAAATTTTAATACAATATTGTTTCATGCTTCTAAGCAATAAAAAATATAGGTGTAAACATTGAATAATATTAAAATTTTATATTCATTTAAAATAATATAAACATAATAATCTAAAATAATATTATATTCATATTAATTTCATGCTCATTTTACATACAAAACAAGACAAGCAAAATGATAGGATTTACGAATTAATATATCATTTCAAAATGACAGTGTAAAGTATTGAAGAATTAACTGAATGGCAGAAGAAAGCAAATTCATTAACTGAATTAATACAGTCCTATCTAAACTTCATAAAAAAACAAATAACCTCCAGTAGTTGGAATTTTCCACCTTTAACAATATGTGTATTTCAGTAACAAACTGCCTAATGAAATTAAAATGATTTTATCCTACAGAAAAACAAGTAGTAAATAACAACATGAAATGCAAAGTAATTATCATTATAAATTTTAATACCTTAACAATTATTCTGTCTATTGAATTATAGCTCGAAATTTCATATTGATTCAGTTATAGTGAAACAGTAATAAATTTTTCATAATATGAATACATTTTTCAGAATAATACATGTAAATTCATCTTGATCATGGCTTGACAATTTTTGAGATAGTTAATCGAGAGTCGTTACGTCAGTTTCATGATAACAGTCAGACTTTTTATAATGTTAATTAATTGCAATCTCAAAACATAAGCAGAAAGCAACTGACAACAAAAACATAAACAAACAACAAACACGATTGATTCTTTCTTGTTGCCAAAGAAGAAAAGGGAAATGATTCTCTACTGTATATATAAGCACATAAAAATTTCGTCCATTGAAACAGTTCATAGAGATTTTTCTTATTTAATTTATATTCCTTGTGAAAGTAATCCAAGAGCGGTTTTTTATTGCAAGGTGTACATAACTTTTATGCGAAAATTTTTGTTCGATATATGAAATTTCTTTCTATTTACAAAAATTATTTTTGTAAAGAAAACCAAGGTTCTTGAAGACAAAAAAATTTGATATATTTAGGTTTTCAATAAATGGAAGTTCTATTTATGGTTGTATTCCTTTTAAAGGAGTTAAGAAAGTGTTAATTGCTTTGTTCCAGTGCGGCAAATCCTGAATCTTAAGTAAAATCAGCTGATCCGTGAATCTGATTAGTTCTGACGGTTCACGGTTTCTTTCATGGTGGCCATGGCCATTGTACTTCACTGTAAACGTAGCGAATGAAAGTTGAGATTCTTTCTAGTAATTTCGTCCAATATTCATTTATGGATGTATTTACAATGGATTCATATGGCTTGAAATACAGACAGAATTTCCGAAGTTCTTGAAAAAAATTTAATACATATCATGATGGATAACAATCTGGATTTCAAAGAACTGCTGAACATAGCAGACTATAACAAAGTAGAGGCAAAAGATGAGGTAACCTAAATCCATCCTCATGATTGATACTGTTAAATTGCTTCAGTTATTAAATGTGTTGTTCGAATAGTTTTTATAGGAATTGCTTTACCATCGCGTAAACTATAAACCCTATGGTTTGATTCTCCTTTCTTTTTCACGTTTGTTTTCTGTGCATGCTTTGAGGCTAGTTGTTTTTCCTATAATTGGAAAAACTAATTGACTATAACTTCAGAGTAATTGATGCTAGTACATTCAGATTTTGTGTCTTTTAATATTTTGTTTAATGTCAATATTTGTTAAAAGCCGTATAAATTCGTGACTTTAATCTTTTCCAAACCTGCTATAGGTTCCTGCTGTTCACAAGCTAAGCATATAACGTAGATGTGTTTATAAATTAAAACCCAGTATATATCATGAATTTTTGTTTCATATTTTATTGGTTTAAATTGACTGAAAATATGTAATCTGTTAAGACAATCACATACTTAGTGGTAATGCTATTAATAGTGTTCTTATCAATTATACTTAATTAAAAATATCTAATTATTTACAAAAGGTTGTATTGATTTTATTTTCTTCTAGTTTACTGTTAATTAAAGTTTATATTTGGAATTTACTTAGAAGACATGGTTAAAATATTCCTATGTAATTTTCTTCCCAAAATTGATGGTGGGATTTAGATAGGTTCATCCATTTTTTTTATTTTTTTTCAATGAACAAAACAATTATTTTTTTTATAAAAACATATATGTACATGGGAATCTATTATGAATATCCTAAGTTTAAAAAAAATAAAAGATAGGTTTTGAGACAGATTTATTGGTAGAAAATGTTTTTTACAAGCTTTAACAATAAAACGAGAATTAATATAATCTTTAACAAGCTGGTTATTTTAAATTTTGATACTTAACTTTACATCATAAAAATGACATTTTTTTCATAAAAACATTTTTCATGTAATTCCATTAAAAAAAAAACAGTATGTCGGAATTTTGTTTACAATTTTCTTTGGCCTTTTAGAGCATAACTGCAAACCTCTGTCTGCAATTTATTGTTATCTACAAATTATTTTTAATCAAATACCTTCTCTATTTTTTTTATGATGATGATTATAATAAAATATCTCTAAAATTGGCAGATCAGCTATCTCCTGTTTGTAAATATAGGAATATCAATGACTTAATACCATTTCCAGGTTAAAGTAAAGTTTATGGTGCATAGCCCTTTCTCTCCGCTTGAGCTCGGCAATTCCTTGCCACCAAGCAGATGACGGATTGGCGACATCAGAACATTTGTTTTGGTTATGCAGGAATGTTCTTATTCTTTCAGGAATTGTTATATTTTTATTTCATGCTTCAGTGTTACAATTTTGTTGGTCAGGTATGTGCTATCTACGATTTCATTGGTTGATTTCTTCGAATTCGAATAAAGCTTCGTTTGGAATTGAAATTCTCGTTTTTGGAATTTTTTTTAAAAAACCTAGGTTCCTAACATTTAATGAAAAAGCGAAGCTACTACTATTTTCCCGCTTTGCTAAAAGCAAAAACACTGATGTTTTTTTTTTTTCTTTTTTAAAAAATTTTTTGCCAGGATCCAACTTGAGATGCCATGCACAAGGCAACAATAGAATACTCACTGTGCACCCAAAACAAATGTTCTCGCATCGCCAAGCCATCTTTCTCTTGACGATCCTAAGTGGGGAGGAATGGCTGTTCACTGTAAATTTTACTTTTACCTATCACTTGCTAATTTATACTAAAATATTCGTTTCATTTTAGTAATTTTTTTAAAGAATAACAAGAGTTGTTAATCTTGTAATTTTTTAGTGATGTTATGTCAGAAAAGATTCGCATAAGAAGTTAAAAAATGTATGAAGATATTGAATAAACAGTAAAAGGATGGAAAAAAAAAAATTGCAGTTGATTAGGTGGATAATTTTGGAAGACAATATCGGCAGCATGACTTGGTATTTGGGAAAAATGCATTGAATATTTAACCCTTTGCACTAGGGATGCAACAAATAG
>BGPR01000529.1:28981-72107 GCA_013235015.1 Araneus ventricosus
AAATGCATTGAATATTTAACCCTTTGCACTAGGGATGCAACAAATAGCGATTTGGCCGAATAACCAAATTTTTAAAAACATTTCACTTTTGATTGTAAATGAAATATTTTTCAAATTTTAAATGAAAAAAAAATTAAGATTAAGTAAAATTGATTTTTTACTATTTGTATATTTAAGGTATATTAATTACCTTTATGTATATTTGTATTAATTTAAATACCTTAATTTCAATAATAATAATGAGAAACCCTCATCATTTTCAGATAGCTTCAGAGAAATAAAAGACTTATTTATACTTATAGACTTAATTTAATTTAACTTTAAATTTTTTTTAACTTTAATTTAGACTTATTTACAATAAGAAACCCAGAAGAAAATTGAATGGATAAATTAAAATTACTAGAAGTATATAAATTCCCATTTTGATAAAGAACTTCTAATAGGTTATAAGATAGAGTATCCACTTAATTGGTGGGAAAAAAAATCCAAACAAATGTCCAAGGTTCGCAAATTTAGCAAGAAAATATGTTTTAGCATATGCAAGCAGTATATAGTGACTGTTTATTTTCTAAAGCTGGTGATATATATGAAACAATATGGAACATTATTAAATACATTTATGGGTACTTTTCCGTTAGCCGGGCGCAAATGTCGCCAATTGTGAACCAAACGCGAGCCAAGTCGCCAAACATTATTTGGCGATTTTTCGCTTGCACCCGGCTAACGAAAAAGTACCCACTTATGTACTATGCAACTTAAATTTGGATAAATGTTAGATTTTTTTTTTTATAATAAATGCAATTCTGCAAAATTCTTTGTTAAATGTGTATTTAAAAGCACATTTAAGAAAATTATTATCCTGAATATATTCGAATTTCATCTTAGTATTCGGTGAGCCAAATATTTGGCAAAAGGGGGCCAAATATTTGTTACGTTCCTACTTTGCACTCCAGTCTTATTCAGTTAAATGTCGCATTATCGGCGACAACAGAGTGCAAAGGGTTAAATGAAAGAGTTAAACATTGATTTAGCCAGAATTTCCATTATCATTTCTCAAAACTAATAAGAGTTACTAAAAGTAGTCTTTAACTCCCTCCTCCAGTCTTAAATACTAATTTATAATTAATCTTCTGAATAGTATATTAAATGCATTTTCAAATTGATTAATTCAAAGCTTATACTGTCTCCAGTCGTTGAAGTTGGTGGAAAACGGGCAATTTGATGGAACAAATTTATATATCCTGAATTATTTAAATAATCAAACAAGAAATCCATATTTTGGCTTGTGGAGTGTCTTTCCATACATATTTTTAAATATTGAATTGAATGAAACAGGAACCAAGTTAATGCGATCATTGCTTTACAAGTTATAAGAGGGGGGGTGTGAAGAAAAGTCACTTCTTCACTATGTATTAACTATAGCACATTTATGTAATAGAAAGAATATCATTTCAGGTATGAAATATTGTATTTGTTCATAAAGACTAATAAATAATTATACTCATCTATTTCGTCAATACCTGTGTTTACTTTCTGTCAAAGATTCTCTCTGCTGGTGCGGCGTCAAACAGGATTGCCCATAAACAATTTGCACAAGCAATAGAGCTGTAAAACCCCAAATTGTGGCATTCATATACATTGCCACATTGAACAAAACCAGAAAATATGTTCAAAAGGGAATCTGGAGCAGGGGTTGCATTCAAATGACAACTAACAAATTGTCTTTCATAAACCAACCCCATTCCTCAGGATTTCATTTCCAAACTATGTTTGTACATGGGTATGAATCCAAAACAACTACTGAAGTATTGGTAGGATATTTACATTCACCACCACTTAATTTTTTGTCACCGATTTGGTGAAGTATTGATAGCTATAATCATTCAATAAAGTTTCATTTATATATGCTCTATATAGACAAAAAAAAAAAAAAGAATTGTATGCCATTATTAGTTATTTGTGCATGAGAAACATCAAATAGATTTAAGATGTATTGTATGATGTAAATCTGGACGTTTTTGTAACAATTTCAGGGCTGATGATTTCCTTTCTGAAAAATCGTAGTGTTCTGTTACATTCAGAAAAGGTATGAATGAATAATATATTATGTTTGCATATGCCTCCCAAACATCTTGATGAATAAATCATCTTCTCCCTCTTCCCTTGGCTTGAGGAGTAAAATTTCCTAGTTCTGTGGAATTTTGGCTGTCATGAACACCAACAGATCAATGTCCTCATCAGCAATTACTGTAGAAATGTATTGAGTTTTTGAGGTCTTGTGTGCTATTTCTACAATGAAGACATCAGAATAATTCTCTTCTTATATGACAGATATATACTGACAGCTTTGAATTTTTCAGTGAACAAACCAATCTACCTACTTTTGTTGTTTGCCTTGGTGAGTAATTTTTTTGGTTCAGGGTGATTCAATAATATTTTCATCAACAGGAATTTCTGTTGACTCTGCTTTGGAGCATTATCAAAGCTGTTCCATGGCTTTAAAATTTTTTTCAGGATTATTGTATTCATCAAATGTAATGACAATAGTTGCTTTGAACATATTTCACTTATCATAAGTTTTCATGAAAAAATAATTTTGATGTCATATGGGGAGACCAGGGTACAATGGACCATCCCCTATTATTCTATATCTATAAAAAGAAATTGTCAGACATTTCCTGATGGTTTGCAGAGTTATATATTCTTTTATTCTAAATAGCATTTTATAATTGTAAAATCCCTTAAGAATATATTTTTACAGCTTTGTTTGCACCTTCAATCAGTTATAGAAACATTATTTCTTCTTAAAATTCTCAGTTGTCTGAAAATGATTTTAGTAATTAATAATACTGTAAAAATATTTGAAGAAATCACTTTCAAAATGAAAATTCTATAAATACATTTCTTGGTTATAGGCCTCTGTCAAGAGATACAGTACAGTTCTCCCTCCTCCTAAAAAGATGAAGAAAAATGGAGTTCAGTCGGATGGAGTCAAGCGATTTTTGGAAAAGAAGAAAGCTGAAGAAGCCGCCAAAGGTTTGTTATTCTAAAATTTATTTATTAAATATAGTGTGCTGTCATGTTTAAAATGAATGTTGTTTAAGCTTTAACCCTTTAAGTGTCTGATTAAACCATCTCTTTCTGTTTTTCATATTGAGCTTGAAAGCAGGTTGTTCTTATTTATAATTTTTTTAAAAATTCCATTTGTAAAATATTCTTGAGATTTCAAAGTTTCGAGGATGTATCTAAAAGTACAATTTTCTTACTTTAAAATTTCATTTCTATGAGCTTGTCTTTTTCGGTCAAAATAATTTGTCATTTAGATGGTGCTCTGAAGTAAATTCTCAGTATATTTGACTCTCTATAATGCAGTTTCATGCGATACAAATTCCTATAATGTGCCAAAGATTTAGTGACTATTGATTTCATAAGATGTGATTTGCACAATAGCATGACATTAAGTAACCAATAAATGACTTGTACAATGGGATTTCTTGCAATGCTCACATATTAGCCGCATTATATTTGAGTCTACTGCATTTTATGTGGTATTCTTTTCAAAAAGATCTTCTATTTTAGTGCAGATACAGACTTGCAAATTGCAACAGATATGCATGATCACATATTGCTCCATGTTAAAATGGTTTGATTTTACCTATTGCAGAATCACTTGATGTATTTTTAATTATGAAAATTGTGTAGTATTGTTTTATAATTTTTTTTGCACACTTTTGAAACCTAAAAATTAATTATGCTATGCTTCGATCATACAATAAGTTTCTGCCTTTTGTTTTAATTAAGTAAGGTTGGGTGGGGTAAAATGGGTAGAAAATACCCTACTTTTAGCTTTTCACTTAAAAAGTATTGTCAAAATATTACTTTTTAAAACCTTTTTTGTTTTTTTTTCTATACATTACACATAATAGTAAAATTAAGTAAGTTTCATTAATAATTTGATATATATATGTTTGCTGGGAGATAGTTTTTAACCACATGTTTTGTATACCCATTTTACCCCACCCAGGTGAAAATGGGTATGCTGTGGGGCAATATGGGTATGTAAATCTGATATAGTAGTAAATGTTAAAAAAATTAATTTGTTGCAGTGTGGTACAGTGATATAATAACAGTAAAAGTCAAATTTAAAAAATGTTTTTTATTAATTTATTTAAAAAGTCTCAAATTTATACTGTAAAGTTGGCAAAAAGTAAAATAGGGTTTTTCCCCAACATATGATGATTCTGTATATCTGTTATTCCTCAAAAAATTAATGACCTCTGTTATTAAATTGTGGCTCATTCAAAATTTTTATTATTTGATCATCTCTGATATAATTTGTCATCTACAGACAGAAAAATGAAAGTTGCCTATCTTAAATTTTTCAAATATTTCATTTTGTAGGTATCTCCTTCAACAGCCATAATTTTGCCAATGAATTCTGGCTTGCGTTTTTCCCCTCAAATATAATGCTTTTACCCAGACACCTACTGTTAGACTTTGTCTCGCAGCTGTATTTTCAGTGATATCATTTTCAGACACTTCTTCTGCAAGGAAATTACATTACTATTTTCTCTTTCAATTTTTAGCCTTTCTATTCCATCTTCGCTTGTTAAAATTTCACCAGCACTTGTCTGCACACATTTGCATTTTTGCTTTGAAATTATTCATGTATGCAGTTCTGAAATATGAAGCTTTTGGCGATATGGCTGACAATTTTGCGCATTTCAAATCTTTGTATGTTGAAGAAATTGTGCTTTGTGATCTACACTCTTGAGGTGGAGACAAAGACAGGTTATGAGAACTTTAATATAAGAGAAAACAAACATCTGGTTGCAAACTTTTGGCATTTGCCAAAGAAAGTGTTATTTTGTATGGAATTGCTTTGATGTTTTTAACTGTACACTTTATATTCCTATGAAAACCGCATCTTGCCATAAATTTAAAGATTAAACGATTATGCACTCCTCTTCATGAGAAAAAACTGGTAATTTTCCTGATCCTTTATGTGTTGGATTTTTTCAATTAGTTATATGGAATATTTTTCATAAATTTTTCAATTTATCCTAAATGAATTATTTATTTAAAGAAAAAAATCATGCTGTATCTCTCCTACACAACATGCAGAATATTAAGCCTAACCATATACCTATTTTACTCTATTTTCTAAATATGAGATTTAAGAAAAAGAAGAAAAACGTATTCCTTAGCTGCAAGTTGAAGCAGCAGCAGAAATGTCCAAAGAAAGATATTATGCTACTATAATAAGAATTCCTCTATAATTTGTCCTGGCAGTGAAAGTTGGAATGCATAAGGGTGAATATTAGGAAAAGTGCCAAATTGAGTATGGAAAATTTAAATTTTTGAAGATTTTTAGTGAATGAAATTAATAGTGTATTTTAATTACACATTAGTAACAGATTTTTTTAAAAATTAGGAGCGAGGTCAAGGGGAACATTTACCCCCATTTTCGGGGGGTTATTTTTCTGGACTGTTACAGATCTGATGCAAATGTTACAGATCTGACAAATGTTGCAGATTCCATGTTTAACTTGTGCATAATACATTACCTGTATAATTTATATAGGTAATATAATATAAATATATGTAATAATTATATATGAATTATAATTAATATATTTAAAATTATATTATAAAAAATGTCATATTGAAAATTTCAATTTAAAAAGATTTTTAGAAAATGAAATTAATTATTTCAATTATAAACTATTTATAATAGATTGAGGGGAAATAACACTTGAATAAAAACACTGAAATGAAACAAACACTTAAATCGTAATATTTTTTTACTGTATTAGCAAATTTAGCTCTTGTATCATAAATTAAGTACAAAATTTAAGTTAAATTATAATGTTCCAAGTTTTCATTAAACACATATTGTTCCCTTTTGTTTAAAGATGGCTGAGTTAATACATTGACAATATTGGACAAGCCAACTTCTGCAATGTCATCGTTTTCGGGGAAAGTAGATTTGTCTTTTCCACATTTTTTCATAAATTTAACAGTGTACTCATCAAATGCATCCTGAGAAATGATCACACCAACATAAAACCTCTCACTTTTCTTTCCAGCTAATTTTATGACAACATAATCATTTTGAACAATATTTTTGATAGCATTAGCCGGAGGATTGTTAGAATCTGAATCAGAAAAGCTATCTGAAGAATATACATCTGAGTACTTCAATTTGCATTTTGAGTTATCTTAAAATCTCTTAAGGTAAATAGCATGAACACAGAATTGGAATTGCATTATAAAACAAAGTAAAAAATATATATAGTAGAACTTGTTCAATTTGTGCCAGGGCACATGCAACTATGCAAATCACCTTCAAGAAATTTCTGGACTGATTCTCTTACTTCAGTCAAATTCTTCTGACCTTTGTATGGTCTTTTGAAATTCATCTTCTTCGTTTCTAATGCTTTTTTGTAATTTTTGTTGGAAGCTAAATTTTTAAGTTGACCTATCATTCGATACTTTTTTATAATTTTATTTGAAACCTGTGTAGCAAATAACCTTTTTTCTTTTTTGAAAACTTTTTTATTTTCTTCTAGACCTGACATAAAAGCGAAGTTAAGAAGTAAATTCTTCCTTATTTCTGTTGACATTTTTTTTCTACCAATTAGTTTGCGTACTTTTGTGGCAGGGGACAATGAACATTTTGATTTATCCTTGGATTTTAAGCAATAATTTTCTTTCCTTAAATTTTCAATTTTCCTAGCTTGTTTAAGAGATATAGCAATCATAGATTGCAACTTATACCTCAAAGAACTATAAGTGTGCTTTTCTGCCAAACTGAATCTGTGGAGACCCTCTGCTCCCAACACGTGTTTCTTTAGCTTGCTACAAAGACTTTCGCTTTCTGTAATTACATGAATCTTTCTTCCATTGTTTTCGTCTAATGCATTGTTGTCTATTGGAAAGGTTGCTTATACTTTTAATTACACCCTTCTCCCTCATTTCTTTTTTATACTCTGTCTCTTTCTCTTTTCTGAGCTTTCTTCTCTTCTGCCATGTTTTCTCTACATTTCATGACACCATCATGACAATCTTGTCGCCTTTTCTCAATTTCTTTAGGTGTAATTTTTTTTTGCTTTATTCCCTGAGCTTTTCTTTAATTTATCCATACTTTTGTAAAAAGTATTAACTGAAAGTAAAAAAAAAAAAAATTAAATACTTACACTAGCTTTTATGTTTAAAAAGAGGGAAGAATTATTATTTAGAATAAATTAATATTTGTACAGCTTGTAATTTTTTAAACATAAATAATAAAATTAGTAACTCATTAATTAAAGGTGACAAATTCTATTCCATGCAGACAGATAAGTTAATAATTTTTAAAATCAAAATAAAATAAAATCATTCTCAAAACAGGTTTAAAAAACAAAAGTAATTCAGGACAATCAGAATTTGGAAGGGGGAGGCTTGCACAAAATCATTTAATAAATTGCGTATTTAAAAGCAAAGTTATATTTTTGGAACAATCTTTACGAATGAAGATCCAGAGATCGATACAAAAAAAAAAAGAAAAAAAACAGACATTAATTTGTTTGGAAACTCATATTTTGGGGAGAAAATAATGTTTTTGAAACAGATTTTAAGAAATTAAACTAATTTAAAAACATTGGAAAGTTTTTCGGTTACAGCGATGCATTTAAACTCACCTTGCACTGCAAAAATCAACTCTAGAAACACATAACACGAAAAACTAACTGTGGAAAAACATCGGTAACGCAAGCATCAGTTCTGTAACAAATGGTTTCTATTTCAATATTACAGATCTGACGAATTTCCCGTATTTTGTTAGCTAAACATTGCTAATTAAAGATTTAAAACCTGAAAGCACATTATTATGTTCATGACAATAAATTCGTTTTTATCATACAAAAATAAATTAATTAATTTTGCTTTTCAATTTGCGTTACCGACCTGATCTTTCATTTGGTAGACACAGAAAAATAAAGATTGAAAAAATCTTACCTGTAATTCTATAAAACTGAAGTCGGAACTTTCAACTGGAACTTGTACATTACACAAAGGGGTTTCATCACACGCAATCAGTTGGTGCTAATTTAAATGTTTTGATAGGAAATAACATCCCGGAATTCGGCGTTGCCGATCTGATACGAAAACTTGGGACAAGCATATATTACGTTTTTTTCTCTATGTACATTTATATTTTCTAAAACATGGGAGTCAATATTTATAAATAAACATAAAATACATTGTTTCTGCCGATATTTGTTTGTGCCGCGATGTTTTATAACGCACAGGATTTTTTTTAAAGATCGCGATTCGTACCTGGGACACGTTACAGATCTGATTTTGAAGCAAAAAAAAAATTCCCATGTCATAAATTAAAGTAAAACTTGAAAATTTTGTCGTGGATTGAATGTAAAACGAAGTTTACTATATGAAAAAATATATATATATTTCTTGGGTTTTTAATTGGAAGTGTTTCAGAAATTTATCTGGGACACAAATTGGCACTTTTCCTAATATTCACCCATAACATATGGCATAAACTTTTCCACTTCAGTTTAATGTGTTACCACTCTATTATAAAGAAACTGTGAAAAACTTTCTGTTGTGGAATGGAAGTCAGAAGAGCTAACTATAATATCCATCTCAAAAAATTACAAATATAATTAAAAATCTGTTGTTTTTATAAGCCATATATTTTGACTATACATTTTACGCCACCTGACCCTATTGATTTCTTTTACTTCTGCTTTAAACTCAAACTTATTAGCATTTTAGAAATAAGCTGTTTTCTGTTAACTTCACTGTTTAGTGTTATTTAAATTTAACAGACATTTGTATCCAAATTATCAAGCTAAGCATCTGGCAGAAATTAAACTTCTATTCCTTAACAAAATATATTCATTTATTGTTTTCAATAATTTTAGCATAGTAAGTAAGGAGAAATTAGAATGGTAAACTGATTGATGTATTAACCTTTATATTCTTCAAGAATGATCCTTTTAAATATCCATTTAAGGCATGATTCTGGACAGGTTGAAAGAAAAGTACCCCGTCCCTTTAAGGTTATTGGATGGTAAAATCTTTGGTTCCTTTTGACATCCTGGGGACTACATATTCTGCTTTTCCCTTGTTACCAGTAAATTAAGTTGTAACATTTCAGGTGGTACAATAGAAAAGAAGTAAAATTATCTATTGGGTAATTCGATATCAAATAGGGGGAAAATGAAATTTTAATGACTAAGAGATACAATATCGGTTACTCATCTGTATGTTGAATATTAACTTAATTATTAATTTTAAATTAAGTTTATTTCTCTAAAAACAGAAACTCAACATATGAACATAAGTTAAACAAAAGATTGTTTTGAATTACACACTTACTACTTCTTGCTGTAATAGATAATTAATTTTATATTTATTAAATTATCCTTTTGGTTAAATAGGATTTTCTTACATTTTTTTTAACTGATAAAAAAAAAATGGGAGAATAATAAAAGTTTTAGAAATATTTCCAAATGTGTGATGAAAGTTGCAGGCATTTTTTTTTTTTTTTTTTAATGCTGTTCTTCACAAGAAATGGCATTTTCTTTCAAATCATTATATTCTCATACTTATCTTTATGCCAAAAAATCTATATGAGCAATGGCATTTTATAAATAACCTACAAGTATCTTACATGCAATGTTTGTGATATTCCCTATGACTATATTATTATATTCGTGTCTGTTGTGTCAGGTTGCTTTGTTCTAACATCTAGTCAAAGTTTTTAAGAATGCTTTAGATAGATGTAATTTTTCAATGTACTTTCTAATATAGTAGAGTAATACATTTGTACTTTTGTACCAGTTCTCTCGGTACACTGGCTTCTGATTCATGCTACAGTATATTTTGTTTGTAATTTAATACTATGAAGAATTATTGTATGCTTGTTTTCAAAAATTGTTAAATTGAAATAAATGAGTTCATTTAGTCTTAACTTCATTTCTAAGAGATTTTTCTTGATAAATAATTGTCTTTTCCAGCTGCTGAGGCACGGAAGCTAAAAGAAAAGCTGTTGGAATTGAGATCTCAAAATTCTAAAAACAATAAGAAAGCAAAAATTATGGCTTCCCGCACCAAAGATAATGATTTCAGCAAAATTAGACTTACAGAAGATGAAGTTATATCAAAAAAGAAGATAGAACAGGAGCTTCAACGAAAACATTTGAAAGATAAAGTAGAACGTATGAAATGTCGGATAGAATTAGAAGAGAAAGAGAAACTTCTGCCCAAAAAACGAAAACGAAAATCTAAGCATGGAGAAGAAGAAATTATCCATCAACCTGTCATCGAAGAAGAGCCACCAGAAAAATCAAAAAAATTTAAAAATAGAGATAGAAACTCTGAGCACAAACCTCAAAGGCAACAGCCACCTCCCATGAGTTTTCATGAATTGTTAAAAGTTGCGCAAGTTAAACAATATGAACCAGTTGAGATTCCAGTTCAGAAAAAAACAGAAGAGAGACTGTTAACTAAAAAGGAGCGTAGAATCTTTGTACAGGAACAAGAACTGCTTAGGAGGAAGCAAGAACGTATGTTGCAAGATGAACTTGAATTTAAATCTTCAAAATCATCTAAACATTCCTCTAATAGCAATGATAAAAATTTGCTAACTGAGAAGAGTAAAAATCCTGTTGTAATTCATGTTGGAAAAGATTCTCCAAATCAAAGAAGGGATGAAACACAAAAGTTTAAAATTCCAAAAAGTTCAGCCAGTCTAGATAAAAATATGACTATTCCAAAAATTGATAAAACAAAATCATCAAGTGATAAATTGCCCAAAGCCTCATCATCATCAGGTCATAAACTGCCAATTCAAAATGGAAGCAAGCCTTCACAATTTGCATCAAGCACAAAACCTCAGATCATGAAACAAAACACTAACCATGATCGAGAAAAAACACTAAAAAACAGTTTTCCCAATGGGAGACATTTAGTTGCTAAAGAGCATTCAAATGACCGGGAGAAAACACTGAAAAATGGTATGCCCAATGGGAAACATCCAATTACAAAAGAACGTTCTGTTGATCGAGAAAAACAACTCAAAAATGGTATACCTAACGGAAAACATCCGGTAGCTAAAGGACAGTCAGTACAAGACCGAGAAAAACTTCCCAAACACAGTTTATCGAGTGACAAACACTTGGATTCTAAACAGCATACTAATCATGACCGGGACAGACCTTCAAAAAGCAGCGTAGAAGTTCAGAAACCCTCACAAAAGGCTATTGTGAAAAATGGAGACAAGTCAGTATTTAAAAAGCCATTGTTTGCTGAAAAAACAGCTCCTAAAAAGAATGGTGTCAAAATTGTTCCTGCAGTGCCAACAGTAAGTACAGATCATTTAAAAGAAATGGAAAAAAGAATTAGGGAAAATCTGGAGAAAGAGATGGAAGAAAGAATATTAGCTAAACTTGCCAGTTTACAACCTCCAAAACCTCCTACTCCTCCACCACCACCACCAAAACCGGTTCAAAATAAACCTGCTGAAAAAGTTAAGCCAGTTAATGGTACACATTCTGCTCTGAATGGTAAAATTCTAGGAAAACCAACATCTGTAGCTCCCAGAAGAGATGGTGACAGGCCTTTAAAACCTCCTGTTGCAAGTCAAAAGCGACTTGGTCCACCACCGCCTCCAAAACCGAAGCCATTTCATCCTAATCCATATCTGGAGCCACCAAGGAGAAGATTAGAGCCACAAAGACCTCAGAGTAAGTACAAGTCTTTTCTTTCTAAATTAATTGCTTTGATCCTTCCTGTGCTTATATAATTATGTTAAATTTCTTGTGATGATTTTCATAGTTTTCCTTTAATTTTTACGATTCATTTCAAAAAATTTATATTTTCTGAATATATTTGGCTTTTATTATGTTTTTTATATGGTTAAATTTTTAATGCAAGTAAAAATTATTAGTGAAGAAACTATTATCCTTTATACTTTTATCCAGAATTGTTAAAATGGTAGAAATTTGTTTCTAAATTCTTCTGATCTTTCACTTATTTCATGTTCTGGAAATCTAAAATATATATGCTAAGCATTCTAAGTTTTAACATTATAAATTATGAGGTGATAAGTGCAGTAAGGTATTAAGCAGTAGTTTTTTGTATGGACAATTCAAAGATGAGAAAAAGTATTCCGTTTTGATGTTACTGGGTGAAATTAAAACCTCTGCATTTTTGTAGTTTTTTTTTCAACCCTCCATTAGGCATGGCAATCTCTCAGATCATTTGCTATAGATGCCTGATTATTGAGGGGCCACTGTACTTGCTAGAAGCCATCATGGCATTAGTAAAAAGTAGTAGTAGTGATTGTGCCTGTTTTAGACAGTAATTTGCAATTTCAAAAATCATTTAGACAATCATTTGCAACAAAGAAAGGTCGCTCACCATATGAAATCCATATTACATTAAGCATTTAATACAGTGCACAATTTAAAATATGCAAGTAAGAAAATGAAAAGAATCGAGCGAATTTGAAATCACTGCCAAATGATTTCAAAAATGAATAAAAAAATATGCTCAGCTGCAACTAAAGCAGGTGTTAACAACGTTCATCAGTATCGTAAGAAAATTATTATTATCAATGCTTGTATTTTTAATTAGTAAATAGTTGAGCATTATAGGGAAGAAATGTTTGCTTTGTTTAAAGTGTTATGATAAATTTAACCCACTTTGCTAAAAAAAATTTGACATTTTGGCAGAAACGTTGCTACAAATTTTGCTATCTGCAGTAAATAAATAATTGTTATTGGGTTTCTCATAATTTAACATACAACACTCATAAACAGTTTAAAATCAATGAAAATGTTTTTCTGTATTGTGTCAAAAGTGGTGGTACTTAACCCTTTAAGACCGAACCCGCATGATCATGCGGGTTAGACATTATCTAGTATTTCTGTTTCCTGGAGAGTTATATTTAATAAATGCCAGAAAGAAGTGACTGTTCTAGTTTCCAGAATATCAATAGTATCTAGTTTTCTCCAAAGATGGCAGAGACAGTCCATAATTCAATTATAACCGGGTTAAATCTGTTTGCAAAAAATTTGCGCTAAACATAAGAATTATTTCTGTTGCAACTAGCTAATTATTAATACATATTTAATTGCTTTGATACGAATTATTAATTTAATGTTGAAATAAATGAAAAATAAGAAAATATGTTAGTTAAGAATTAATATAATTACTCTTTAGGCTTAATATTTGTTTCGTGCGGATTTGGCCTTATTTGAGCTCACTGTCTGAAAATTGACTTCCTTTCTGTGGTGTCTTCTCGTGTGATCTGATGCACACCTTGGTGTTTTCTTTCAACTGTATCACTAAGTAACGGCCTTAAGACTTGAAATGGGTACAATATTAAGAAAAAAAAAAAAATTTTAACCTAAAAAATACATGGTTCATTTCCTATCGCCTAAAAATAAAATATTTTGCATATAAACAATTTTTCTGTTTTCTAGCTTTTTTTCAAGAGAATTTCATAAAATATGTTTCACCGCCTCCAATGGTCTTCAGTATTCCCCAAGAAACTTCCTCAAATTGCATTGTCATTTTTACTGTATCAGCCCTCAAATGTGACAAGCTCTTTCAAAAGTATTTTGAAGGATCTCTTTGAAAGCTTCGTAACAAAGGAGACTACTCACAGAAAGTTCCACACTAGGATTTCCCTGTATCATTGAAATCCTATCATCCTCCTTAATTTACTATTGGGGAAGCAAGAAGAATTTGTTGTCAGTACGTGTGTTCGTAATTTTTCAGCTCGGACAAAGAAACTAGGTACAAAAGCCGTCAAAACTGACGCTGTGATCAGCGATCATATATGATCATCTGGAAATACAGCCAGTCCTAATGATCATGGGAAATGATGGGTGGTTCTTCCTTGAATATAATCAGTATAGGAAAGGAATTTGCACACATTCTAAAAATACAGGAATATCCCTTATTTCAGAAGTTTCACTGCATATAAATTCACCTTTAGAATTTTTTTAAAAATACATGCATATTTTTGAAAAATTAATTCTGTGTTATATATTTTTATTTTTCTGTGCTATGAAATATATAAATTATTTTATTTGTACAAGTATTAATTTTAAAATACTAGTTACAGGTAATTTAAATTAAACATGGTTAAAATAACTTATATAGTAATTATTCAAGTAACTTTTGTTTTGAGTTTGAAGATAAATATATATATTTATCCCTTCTTTTTTACTAAAAGTTTATATCATATTATAAGGATATCTAGAACCTAGATAATGCCTAACCCGCACAATTGTACGGGTGCGCTCCTGCATTTGAGGGACATGCTAAATTTTTTAAATTATTTTTTACAGTACCAGTAGGATCCAATACTATAAACTAAAAAATTAAATTTAAGGATGAAAATATCTCCGTTCTTAAAGGGTTAAGCTTAATTTATAAAAGTATATTTTTCGAAAACTAGATTTATTTTGCTATATAAAAGCCAGATTTTCATTGCTATAGTTTTACTGTTTAGCACTTAGTTGGAAGTTAGTTTTACTTTAGTGAAAAATTTTAAATATTGAATCTTAATTATATTTATGATTACTGAGCATAAATTTTTTTTTGTTTGAAGAACCAATGAAACGAAGAATAGAAAGTGATGATGAAGATGATGATGAGGATGACATGAGTGATTTTATTGATGATGGTCCTTCGCAGAATGATGAAGATTATTCCAAATACATAAAAGAAATTTTTGGATATGATAAAAACAAGTAAGCTTTGATTATAATTTCAGAATGCTAGGCATTACTTATGAAGTTTATGATTTAAAGAATTATTATTTAGTTTATGAAGATATCCGTAAATTGTAGAAAATTTCTATAAAATTCAAGTTGAATTTTTTCAATAATAGTTTAATTTTTAACCCTCCTAGCTGCGCAAATATTTTTTATATTTTCATTTCAAAAGCAGATAGTTCGTATTTATATGTATATTTTCTTAAACAATCATGAATAAAGTATTCTTAAGATTTCAGAGATATAATAAAATACAAAAAAGATCAATTAATTTACTTTAAAAGCTAAGTTTTCTAACCTGACAGCTAATAGAGTTGAAAATAATTGGGCGCTTGGAGGGTTAAAGAATTGAATAAGTAGTGGAGACTTCGGATGTTTGACCTACTTTTGAAGAAACTGTTTATTTTTTTAAAAACAAGATAGAATTCTAGTTTCTTTTCATCATTTTGTAACTCGTATTATGGGGTGTATTTTTACACTATTATAATTAATAAATTATTTAAAATAACATTTTTTTATAAAGATTTTCCAAAATAATAAAAACTGGGTCAACCATCCCCACTTCAGGGAGGTTTGACGCACTTATTAAAAACAAAATAAAATGTTATTTAAAAATTAAAAATGAATTATTAACTTTATTAACTATTCATCTTTAGAACATGCAATTCATTATTAGTTTATTTCAACAACAGCATATAAACTGCATTTAGTGAAGGTTTTGATAATCACAAAAGTCAAATTCAGATTTAATTTTCAAATTGACTTATTTTTCTACCATTTGTCATCAAATGTGTGTCAGTCTTCAAAATATTGTTGCATCTTCAAAACTTGGATGAATAAAATTATAAGTTGTTGAATCCTATCATCGTAAGAAATTTATATAATAACCATTTTCTATCTTTCTTACCTGTCCAATGTAATGTATAAGATTAGTTTTTGTGGCAATCTTAATGAAGACAAAAATCTCCAATTTCAATCTTACTTTACCTTTAATTACAGTCTGTGTAAATAGAATAGGTCATACGATTTTCCCACTCTCCACACTTTTCCCCCTCTCTGTTACCATGGTTTCGGCAAATCTTGCTTTTTCCCCATGCCAGTACGTTTCGGTAAGAAGTTGGAATAAAAAACAAGAAGTTAGATATTCTGGCTACTGTTTGAAAGCTTATATGTTACTGAAATACACTTACATCTTGATGATTTTTAATGATGTTTAATAAGAGCTTTATAAATATTTTAACTTAATTATTTTTGTGGTTAAAAATTAATTTGGAATGGCAATGTAATAAGCAAACAATTTTATTCAATCGTTAAATTTTTGAGATATTTTCTTCAGTAAATTAAAAAAAAAAACTAATGAAAATCTTGTGGAATAATTAAAAGTGCTTGGTTTTGTATACTGAACTTATTTTTGTCACACTTTTTCAAAAAAAAATCAAAAAATTGTAAATTTTACTATCAGAAATCTACATATTATCGTTATAGATATTAATTATTTACAAAAATATCCAAACATTTAAACATGAAAAAATAGTTTCACTAGATGCAGTAATAATTACTCTATTATACAAAAATAAGATCTTGAATTTTTAAGAAAGCTTAATAAAGATAAATGTCAGTTTAATAAATATACACTTTTAATAATACACATGTTTAATAAATTTAAAAAAATAAATACATACACTTTCAGACATAGTTATGATTATCAGGGTAAATTGTTTGCATGTTTCATTTTGAAAAAAGTGAAAGGATTATAAAACATAAAAATCTCTAATTTAAAATTTCTCAACTTAAAAAACTGCATCTTTGCTTTCGCTGAAATTGCTTTCACTGCCATCTTGTAAATTGATCATAATCCTTTCGATTGCATCGTCTCTAGTACCTGATTTAGCAAAATCCTCTTCTTGTAATTTCTCCACTTGTTTTACACCTTTTTTCCAGTTTACGTTTAACAGCGCTTCATCAAGCAATCTCCTAACATCTTTAATTTTGAAAGTTTTATTTTTGTATGCAATTTCACCTGCACCCAGATAAGTTCTATTGGGTTGTATTGGCAGTGATACGGGGGAAATCTCACCACTTCATATCCCACTTCGTATGCTATTTAATCAAGCTCACATGCTCTGCATTTTTCTTTGTGCTCCTTTACAATGTTCAATAGTTCTGGTTTTGTTTTGGTGGCGTTGTGATGAATATTTTTGTTCAGAAGCCATGGCACATTGTCAATTTTTTTTGTCTTTGTAGAGGGAATTTTTTCTGCATTTGCAGAATGATAGATTGCATTGTCCATAACAATGACGCATGGTTCGTCCAATCCTCTTAGTAAATCGAGAAACCACTTTCTAAAAGCTTCACTGTTCATCTGACGATACTCAACTGTACTTTTGGATTGGAACACAAGTTGTGCAGACGGAATAAAGCCTTGATCAGCAAATCCGGCATGACAAATGATCAATCTAGATCCTTTCCCCAGCGGAACTTTTAAGCCTCCTTGGCTAGTAGAAATTTGCCAAATAAATTTAGGTGAATGGTTAGCGTTTACCCAAGTTTCATCAAGGTATATCACTGGCCTGGATAAAGAATCGTTTCTCACGTTGTGCATTTTTCTCAAAAACCTCACATTAGAAACACTGTTGTTTCTTTCCATTAAAAATTTGCGACCATCAGTGCACTTTTTGTAAGAAAATCCCAAATTTTTCAAAACTACCCACAATGATTTTGCGCATCCAGAAAAATTAATTTTTTCTATTAAGCCAACTCTTAATTTTGCCACTGTTGGGTATTCACCTCTGTCACAAAACTCTTGGACAGTTTGACGTACGACACTTTTGTCAAATTCATCCAAGTCTGTAATAGATTTTGTTCGCAGATTTTTTTTCTTCGGTGACTCGAAAACTGGATTATTGTTCAGCAGCTGCAGTCATATCAGCCTCTGCACAGATTTGCTGTACTGTTCTGTAGGAAACGCCACACGCATCGACAGTTACTTTCTGCGTCTGTAAAAACAATTCTTTTGCCGTAGCATTTGGTTTAGATGACACCAACTCTTTTAAGTAGCTGTACACATTGTAGACAACCATCTTTGATTGTCTCCTGACATCAGGGATATTCATGATAGCAGAGCTTAAATAACAAACACTTGAGCATCATTAATGTGTGTGTAACACTGAAGTGTTAATGATGCCCAGTAATGAAGAGATATTTAGAAATCTCAATAATGCATATTAATGTCACATTTTTTCTTTTTAGTGTTAAAGATTTTAATACCTATTTGCCCAATAATATCCAAGAAATAATAAAATAAACAATAGTATACATGAATAGTACACATTGCCACTATCAGAATTTTATATGCTCTGAGCATGTTAGGCACAGAATTTCCTAACCATGGTAGAAATCTTACAAACATAAAATTAGTAATTTTTTTTAAAAAATTTAAGTTAGAATTATGTAATAAGTGAGATTTAATCAAAAATGCATATAGCATTCAAAACTTGAATAAAAAGAAATTAATAAGGTAAACTTAGGCCTTTTGCAAATTAACCATCTTAGATTTCTAGATAATGTTTCACAATCAGAAAATAAACTTTAAATTAAATATGTTAGCTCTTCATGTTTATAGAATGGGGTGGTTTGACCCGAGCCACACCTCCCATACTTGCTGTGCGCCAAGCATCCCTTTGCTGCTATTTTATTAAAAATGCACATATGAAAACTATTACTATTTCTAATTAAGTGGATAGTCTTTCAAAACATTATTTAAGGTAGACCTACAAGCTAATATATTTTTGTACATTTAACATTCAACTAGCAAAAATATTTTTTAAAAAAATTACTTTTCTGAGCAAAAAATGTGAAACAAGACATAGTTTCTCTGTTTTCTCTTCAAATGGCTCAGAAACTTTAGTATGAATACAGTTGTTTTCACAGATTAAGCTGCCATCTGATATTTATCTTTGAAATAAGTTTTTTAAAAAATTAATGTGGGTGGTTCAAACATCCCAAGTGTCCACTAATTAAAACTTTGTTATTATTAGTGCTTGTGAAAATTATTTTCATCCTTTTAATTTTTTTCTTCTTTCGTAGATACATAGATGACGATGATGATGATATTGTTGAATCAAGTTTTGTTGAACAAATGAAGGAAGAAACTCGCAGGTATGTCCTCCCATCCTTTTCTTTAAAAATTTTGCTAAATAACCATTGCCCATTTTTAAAAATTGTTTTCTTGTTTAAGAGTATAATGTGTTATAAAAATTTCAGTGCATTCTCATTTAGTCATCGAATGTATAGAAACCTGTGTATATCTTGATATGCATTGTTTGTTATTTGACCAAGGTGCGTAGCGTCATGAAAAGTGCTTAAATTTGAAATCCATTTTTAAGCACCTTAAAAGTGCTTAATTTTGGGGAAAAGGTCCTTAAAAAGTGCTTAATTTTCTCGAGAAGTGCAAAGAAAACTTTTTTTTTGGTTTCCCCTTGAATACGATATCGGAAGCATAGTCATAAAGCTTTGTTTACCGGATGTATCTAGAAAGAAAATCGATGAAAGAGAAGAATTCGGGAACAAATCCAGGGTGTCAACACATGTTATGATAATCCAGTCCAGTCAAGGGTTCCCAAAATGGGGATGAAAAAAACATGAAATCGTATAGTTTTGAAAATTGGAACACATGTTCGCGAGAGGCTTCTGTTGAACATACTAAAAGTCCCTGGTCCTGAGGTGTGGCTCGCGCCGCAATCCTGGATTCCATCTCCCTTTTTTAAAAATTTTTCTTTAATATCTCGAAAACTATTCAGTTTTCAAATTACAATTGATTTAACAAATTAAAGAGTATGAAATTACCTACGAATGCATGCATTTATTATTCTTCTACCTATAATAGTTTCTGAGAAAATGGATCTCAAAGTTTGTCTCCATCTTTAATTTCATCCCCCTTTTCCCGTCTTTTTTGAATTTCTCAAAAACTATTCAATTACATATAATACAACAAATTAATGATCGTGAAATTCCCTACAAATAACATGCTTTTAATTTTCTTAGTTTCCGAGAGATTTTTAAGAAAAACTTAAAAAGGGGAATGAAATCCAAAGATGGTAGCAAACTTTGAAGCCCATTATTTCGGCAACTATTAAAAATAGAACAAAAATAAAAGCACTCTTTTGTAAGGAATTTTACATTCTTTGATTTGTTGTATCACATGCGATTTGAAAACTAAATAATTTTCGAGGTATTCAAGAAAAACTGAGAAAAAGGGGGATAAATTCTAAGATGGCATCAAACTTTGAGACCCATTACCTCGGAAACTATTAAAGATACAAGAAACATAAAGGCAATGGGTAACGCCGTATATTGAAATACTAGAATTATTATCCCGAAGGGGCAAATTAACTGGTAATTTGTTAATTTTAAGAAATGTTGATAAAGATAACATTTTTATTGTTAATCTTATAAAAGTTGATTTAATTTTTCAGAATGACAATTTGCATTATCATTTTTAATTTTTTTTTTGCAAAATCAAAATTACGTCCTTTATTTTACAATAGAAGACGTGCAAATATGGAAATAAATAATAAAATTTAAAAAATATATTTTTAAATTTTCAATAAAAACTATGCATTATTATAAAACAGAAATCATAAAATGCTTAGAAAATACGTGAGTCGACGTATGCATGCATGTATAAAGGTGCTTAATTTTTTTGGCTAAGGTGTTTAAAAAGTCCTTAAAAGTGCTTAATTTTTGCAGCAATTTCTCACTATGCACCTTGTTGACAACTTGACATAAGAATTTTTTCCATAAATAATAATTTATTAGCAGTAGTGTTTTATGTAATCAGTTATCTCATATATATAGTGAATTCATCATAGATTGCACAAGTTCCTGTAACACATTTGCTACTGCTGATGCACTAGCATGCTATGTGATATGATCAATAGACAATCTTGTGTTTGTGTTTAGTTGCCTTTAAAGGATTTTATTATAAAATTTTAAGGTTCTTGTGATGAATTACTGCAAACTTATTCTGGCAACAAATATGTTAGATTGAAGTCACCTAGTACTAATACTTTAAGATAAGATTTCACAGATAATAAATAAAAATTAATTCTAAATTAATCGTTAATAGTTAAGATATGTACTTATGCATAATTACTTTATATTTATTTATTTTTAAGTTATAAAATTTCTGTTTGATGGAATTAACCTTTGATAATTCAGATATAGTATATGTAACTGATATATTCATGAGACATAATTTTTAAATTATAAAATTTATAATTAAAGATTTATCAAAATATATGTTATGTAACTCAGATTGGAATATGGAACATAAATTAAAAGTAGGGCTACGAAATTGGACATTATCTACAAAAAGCTGGAAATAAACTTTATTTGTCAAATGCTTATTGTTTTGTTTTCAATTAAATTCCTACCAACACTAAGTGAAACATTTTTATTATTGCTGCTGACAGTTTTGTTTTTTTAATTTAACTTCATCTAAATTTTGATATGAAAATTATGGTATAGTTGAGACATTGTTATTTTAAAAGGCAATTTTTTTTTTATACCCAGAGTTGGTTATGATGATATATCTAATGCCAATAAATTTATTATATGTTCAATTCTTTAATTTTGTCCAATTTGAAATTTCTATCTAGTGCAAAACTTGGTTTCCTTGAAGATTTGGAAGAAGAAAGAAAGCTCAAAGAAATGGAAAAGAAGCGAAAAATGAAGACGAAAAAGAAATAAGGAAGATTTTGTACATATGTATTATTATATATTTATATATATAAATTTATAAATATTATATATTTTATATTTTGCCCATTGTGATATTGGGAATTTTTTCCCACAATGATTGAGCAGAATAAAATTTGAGTTTTAAATCTGCATTGTCATATCTCATAGAACTAAAATAGACCATCAAAATAAAACTGTTTTGAAATGGCCAAATGACTTGATTGACTTCATTGTCATAGCTTGAATAAATGTAAAGAATCTCATATGAGATTGAAATGTTAGCAAAACTGCATTTTTGTTAAGTTTGAATTGGAATGAATTTGCATAAAAATTTCTACAGTTGTTATTTATGTAATCATTTATTTATATTTCCATTGTGAATTATTATATTTTGCATGGAAAACTGATTCCCATAGAGCACTTTATAGCACTTTTCTGTCTTGTACTGCTATTCTTTCATAGAACTGTATAACATTCATGCAAAATATTTTTGCAGACCAAAAATTTAATAAATATGAATTTTTTTACAGCTTCAACATAATTTTATGCCTATTATTTTTATTTTAAAAAATTAAGTAACATCATAGCCATCTGATTTACAGAAGTTTTCTAGATATCTTTATTAATTATCAGACTTTTCATTTTTAATCGAAGAAACATAATTTTATAGGAAAAAAATTAAATCTTGATACAACATTAAAATGTTTGTTTAATTGTATCTATATGAAAAAATGCTGCTGAACATATTGTCATTCATAAACTGCATTTTTAATTAAAATTTCTCATAACATTGCAGAAATTGCGTGTTTTTGTTTCATAAGGAACTGCTTAATTTATCTCACTTAATTTTTCTTTCTTCGTCCTATCAGAGATTTCCAGCAAAAATTAACTCTTAACGTTCGTGTTTCAATCGGATTTATATAGTTCGAACAGAATTTTTCCTGTAAGACATTTTTTAATCTAAATTTTTACTTCATTATTATCTACGTTAGAATTATGTTCTACAAAAATTAGGGTCAGATGGGGTAAAGTGGTCATAAAATCCATATTTTTTAACTTAGGTGGATTATAAATATAAGAATTTGTTAAAATACTTCACAATTTTTGGGTGTTATTTTACATTACATTATTGAAGAACACATTGCATTAAAATTTTGGAAAAAAAATATTTGTTTAAACAATTTTATGACAACTTCTTTTTGTCATGTTTTTATGACCACTTTACCCCATGGGGTAGGGTAAAGTGGTCATAATTAAAAAATAAGCATAAAAACGTATTATAAGTATTTATTATAAAGTATTTTTTTAATATTTAACAAAACACACTATAGTTTCAACTTTAAAAGAAAATCAGTTTATTTGATCAAATTATACATTTTTAATAACCTATGATAAAAAATTGTCTAATCAAGAATTTTAAGGATATGCGACTCTACCATCGCAATAATGTCATGATTTGCAGGAAAGGTGCAATAGTCTCAAGTTTGAATATTTTATTGACAGCAAATCTCCTATTTTATCGAAAACCTGTCCAATAATCTCATTGATTGATCCCCCCTCCCTTCATATTTTGCAAAACTCCCATAGAAATATTGCGATAAATGATTATTCGTAATTGTGGATTCACTTGACTGAATAAAAGACATTTTTTGCTTTCTATTAAGTTTCTCTTTGCATGTTTTTAACTGTTTTCTTGCAACTTTCTTTTGTAGTTTTTTTTTTATTATATCTTCAGTCAAACCTTATTGCTTTTCCTTTTTTTTTTTTCCCCTCGAATCCTATATGGTCGCTTTATGTATAGCTGAAACAGGTGGTTGTAAGTATATCTCATGTCAAATCTTTTAAAGGGAGACTTTACAGCTATACCTGAAATTTCACCAATTTCTAGATTTTAAACTATCTGTATGAGATGGCCCTGGTTCTGAATTTCCATTCAAATTGACAGTATAGACTCAACTATGGTAGGTTGAACATCAGTTTCAGATGTTATAGTATGCATCACTCTTCCTAATTCTTAATAGGAAACAGTTCATGGCCTTTAAAATCATTGATTGCATTTTCTGGAAGAAGACAGTCTATAATATTTTTAAAAAATTAAAAATGGGAAAACACTTAGTAAAATATTCTGAAATCAATGTTTCTGAACCAATTTTTTTAAATATCCCTTTCCAAGAGCTTTTATTAAAGGGGAAAATACTCCAAAATCTAATGGCTGGACATCGGAACATGACTCGTGTATGGTGGCAAGCACAAAATAATACTACCTTTTTTACTGTTTGATAAGTCATGTACCTTCCATTCCCATCATAAATTAAAAGAATAGGTTTTGGGAAATCTAAAGAAAATTGCATAAAGCCATTACCTTTAGTCTGTTGCTCATATAAATGAGCTCCTTTGTAAATAATAAAAGGTAGTGTGAAATCATTTGCTGATGCACTAAAAAGTACATCCCTTATTTGCAATTGCAGGGATGAGATTTTTCCGCCTTTTGGCGGATTTCCACCTTTTGTGTTTTTTTATATTATAATTTTCTTCCTTTTCCGCCTTTTTGCCCCTGTTTCGAGGATCCGCGTTTTTTCCGATCTGAGCCAATTTTTCCCGCGAAAAGTGTACTTTTCCTCATGTCTGAGGCAAAAGATAGTTACAGGACTGAAATGGTTTTAAAAAGGAAGAAGTGTGTTACACAACCAAATGAAAAGTTGCTGTCAAAAGAGGCAGCAAAGAAGCTATCAGCAAAAGCTACAAAATTACAAAGAAATGTCCATTTGAAGAAAATGCACAAGATCTCTTTAAAGAGTAGAGTTCCTTCCTCAAATAAGCATCCAATTAATGAGAATGTCACTGAAAAATCAGTGAAGGAAGAAAACAAGCGAGCCTTCTGCAAAACGAAGGAAATGTCCTTTGACAATTAAAGAAATGGTTGCCAGAAAATGTTTGTAAATTCTTTTCTCAGATATGCATTAAAATACTAGTTTTATGCACCTGTTAAATTAGTCAATTTTATTTGTACTTTGTATGGATGGCATTTTTTCTGGATCTTTTTTTATAACTGAAATTTGGAGAATACTATGTTTTGAGAACAATATGTGATATATATTCATTTCTTCCCGAATATTTGAAATTATTATGAAGTGTGAGAAATTTCATTGTATCTGCAAAATTGGTAAATAATCCCTTCCGCATTTTTTTCCGTAAATAATGCTTCCGATTTTTGGATATCGTCCTTTCCGCATGCTTTTTTGACGAATTTTTGGATTTCCTCCTTTTTGCTCTCGGACCAATCTCATCCCTGCAATTGGCTGATTTCCTATATGCATTATGTGATTTTGATACAAAAATTGGGGTTACCCAGTTTCATATCATTAATTACAATCTGCAGTATATCTTAAATTAATATTTTAACTAACATCTGTATAAGAAATTAAGCTTAAGTAATTTTAGAACTGTGATGTGTGTTAAGCCTATCCCTATGACCACTTTACCCCATCTTACTTTATATTTCTTATCTTATTTACATATTATTTTATATTAAAATAATATCTGTAATTAATTCAGCTTATCTGTTATTGAGGAGGTATTCTTGAGATCTATATGAAGCTTTCTGCAGAGTCAATCTAATGAAAACTTAATTAAACAAAATGTAGGAGAGAATTTAAATTTGGTTGTTTTCTTCTACTAAAGTGTTGTAATTAATATAATTTTGAATGTTAAACTTAGTTCTTCACTGTTAAAAGCTAAAATAAATAAAAATACATTCATACCAATATTCATTACAAAATTATGGCATGTTAATTGATGTATGGCCACTTTACCCCTCCTGACCCTATACAGCATCAAGCTAGTTTTCCCATCATTAGAAGTTATTTTGTGGAAATCTCTTTCTCTTAGTGTTCAACTCTAGTCATGAATGATGTCAACAAGTATAGAAACTCATTATGCTTTTGCTGTTCAAAGTCCCTGCTCCCTACCTACTTGCAATCAAAGTGACTATTCTACTCCTATTCACCTGAGAAAAAAATCAACCCAATAACAGATCTCTATAAATTGAATATGACATTTATAAAGACTGATGTGAAATGTTAATTCTTAAAAACTGTTTTGTTAGAACAAATTACAGTCTGTAATTCTATGTTCTAAATTTGAAGAAAGAAAGAAAAAAAAAGAAAGCTTAGCCCTCTTATCTCCTAAGAACCCTGGGACCTCAGCATACTGAAATTCCCGAGTTCCTCTTTCAAAGATACTGCAAACCGAAACAACTTTTTCTTCTTCCAACTGCTTTGCCAACTAATAATGCACAAAAATACTTCAAAAACATTAGTTCTGATCTCTAGTTTTACATTCTGTGGAAACATGACAAGTTAAGCAAATATTTCTATCTTTAAAAAAATAAACAGTATTAGCAAAGTTATCCTGGAAAAGGAGGCAACTGTGTGTTAAAAGCAGGGGAAATCCCCAAAGAACATCAGAAAAAAGATTTTTTAAACTATGAAAAATACTAAGCACATTAGTGTTAACTCTTTATTGTAAGGGAAGATGCGTAAAAATTTGAATGTTTAAAATTCACAAGCATCAAAGTTTAAAAATTTTGACAATTTCGTCAGGAAAGGTAAGTTTTCGTTGCATGGAGGGTCAATTATTTACATGGTATCTTCTACTTTGAGTAAAGCTTCCTCATGCACATTTGGATAATTTTTTCACGACGAGTCGGGTCGCAGATCAAGAGGCATTCTCCAATCTGCACAAATAGGGTCTTGTTCGAGGTGCTTAAATTTGAAAAACATTTTTAAGCACCTTAAAAGTGCTTAATTTTTTAGAAAAAAGGTTAATTTTCTTGAGAAGTGCATTTTTTTTTTTTTTTTTTTTGGTTTCCCCAGACGTTAATACGATAAATCAAAAGCATAGTCATAAAGCTTTGTTTACCGGAGGAATCAAAGAAAGAATACTGATGAAACGGAAGAATTCGGAGAAGGAACCAGGATGAGATAATCCAACGGTGTCAACACATGTTAAGATAACGCTTTCATCGGAGGTGAAAAAACATTAAATCATACAGTTTTGAAAACTGGTACACTTGTTCATGAGGGGCTCCTGATGAACATACTAAAAGTTCCGGGGGGGGGGGGGGGGCGCGCTGCTATCTTGGATTTTATCCTCCTGTTTTAGTTTTTCTTGAATATCTCGGGAAAACTATTCTGTCTTCAAATTACAATTGATTTAACAAATTAAAGAACATGAAATTCCCTACGAATAAATACATTTATTATTATTCTGCCTTTAATAGTTTCTGAGATAATGGATCTCAAAGTTTGCCGCCATCTTGGATTTCATTCCCCTTATTTAGTCTTTTTTGAATATCCCAAAAACTATTCAATTACATGTAATACAACAAATTAATGATCGTAAAATTCCCTAAAAATAATATAATTTTGTTTTTTTTCTAGTTTGAATAGTTTCTGAGATATTTAAGGAAAACTAAAAAAGGGAGATGAAATCCAAGATGGTAGCACACTTTGAAGCCCATTTTCTCGGAAACTATTAAAGCTAGAATAAAAATAAAAGCACGCTCTTATAGGGAATTTTACTTTTTTAAATTTGTTGTATCACGTGTGATTCAAATATTAAATAGTTTTCGAGATATTCAAGAAAAACTGAAAAAAGGGGGATAAAATCCAAGTTGGAGGCTAACTTTGAGACTCATTACCTCGGAAACTATTAAAAGACAGAAGAAACATAAAAGCATCTATTTGTAGGGAATTTTACGCTCTTTAATTTGCTGATTACATTAAATTTGCAAATTGAATAGTTTTCGAGATATTAAAAAATTAAAAAAAAAAAAAAAAAAGTCGCATGAAAATCCAAGATAGCGGCAAACTTTGAGACCAATTAACTCGGAAATTATTAAAGCTAGAAGAAAAATAAATGCATGTATTGGTAGGGAATTTTACGCTCTTTAATTTGTTAAATCAATTGTAGTTTAAAAACTCAATAGTTTTCGAGATATTCCAGAAAAACTGAAAAAGGGGGGATGAAATCCAAGATGGCGGAGCGAGCTCCTGCCTCAGGACCAGGGACTTCTAGTATGTTCATCAGGAGCCCCTCACGAACATGTGTACCAATTTTCAAAACTATATGATTTAATGTTTCTTTCACACCCTTCGTTGACTGGACTATTAATGACCTTCCTCCACTTCCTGCTTCTTCAACAATGGCTACCGCCGTATATTGAAATACTGGAATGGTTATCCCGAAGGGGCAAATTAACTGGTAATTTGTTAATTTTAAGAAATGTTGAAAAAGGCCACAGATTTTTATTGTTAATTGAAATTTGCATTATCATGGTTTTTTGTTGTTGTTGTTGTTGTCAAATCAAAAAGACATCCTTTATTTTACAATAGAAGACACTTTGTGCAAATACAGAAATAAATATTATAATAACAAAACAGAAATCACCCGATGCTTTGAAAATAGGTAGGTCAACGTATGCATGCGTGAACAAATGTGCTTAAAAAGTGCTTATTTATTGCAGCAATTTCTCAGTACGCACCCTGGAATCTCATATGAGAGATATCATTGAAATGCTGCCCAGCTCAATAAAGTCTGAGATCCTAGTTTCTTTGAATGGAGACGCTTGACTTTATTTTCAATGGTTCTTTGAAGGATATTATACCATTCAGATGCTTTTCTACTGCTCAATACCTTATTAACCACAGCAGGAACAGGTGCAACATAGTATCATTATAATTTTTTCGATACCTGCGGCCTCCCAACCTGGTCCTAATGCATCTTGCCATATGAAATACCTATAAAGCAAACACTGAAAACACACAATTTGAAAAAAATATGTAACAATTTGAGAAAAAGTCGAAATTCTAGGTTGGCAAAGTTGTCCCATTTTCACCCAGATTCCAACGTTGTTCAGTTATGTTATTAACCGAATTGTAACATAAAATTCACATCTAAAAGTGATTCAGAAATGGAATTATGTGCTTTATTAAGCAAAACAAGTAGCGTTTACTTACATTTGAATGAACGGGCTGTTGGAATCACTGAAGTTGACTACTAAAAGCACCTGTTATGCAAGTCGAAAACAAAAACGTTGATTAAAACTTTTAAACTATTGATAGAAGTTAAAATGTGCAAAAAAGCTATCATTGGCGCCTTTATTGCTTGGCAGGGTGACAAGCACAATTGTTTTCAAAAACTGGCAAAGTTGCCCCAGTTTACGGTAAGAGAAATCCCTTGCCCTCCCCACACATACACGAACTGGATTGACTGCTTGTATTCTTAAGGGTTCATATACGAAAGCGGAATGCTTAGCTGATAATTATTAGGGGGATATGTACTAGGAAATGGGTCCTTCCTTCATGCTGAGGCACTCTAGCAAACACAGCACACACCTTGAGTATTCAATCAATCATATTTATTGAAGGGGTGGATATTTCAGAGGATCACCATGCTTTGATCGAATTTGCGTTTCAGGCACTTCAGTATTGAAAGCGTATTAAAAAGTTTAGCATCTATACTTACAAAAGGCAATGTGCGCGAGCGATGTCCAGACGACTCTATCGCACTCACAGCCATAAAATTTGGCACACAGGCAGTCGTGAAGGTGACTTAATGCATCTCGAAGCTCGAATTTTAAAATTTAATCTAGAAATTTTTTTTATTTAATGTTTTGTG
Source organism: Araneus ventricosus (assembly GCA_013235015.1). Lineage (NCBI taxonomy): Eukaryota > Metazoa > Arthropoda > Arachnida > Araneae > Araneidae > Araneus > Araneus ventricosus. Next base: position 58,201 of record BGPR01000529.1, read on the forward strand.
CTTTTTTGGGTGATTTTTGAAGCATTTTTGTCCTTAGTATCGTTTCTGATTTCATTTCGAAAAAAATTGATACACCATCGGATAGAACAAACAATTTTCTTTCTAATGAAATTTGTTTTCAGCTTCAAACGTAATTTACGGAATTTTGAGAAATTTTTAAAAAATAGTCAGTTTTGCCATCGAAATTTTATTTTTGTTTTTAAATTTGCTGCATCTGACGTTCTAATAACACTATTATTTTGATTTTTTTTATAGCTTATAACTGGAATGGTTCTGTCGGATTTAAAACAAAAACGGTTGAAATATTTTTTGCGGTTTTTTAAAATTAAGTTGAAGATTAGTTGAAAGATATTTTTCTCTAGCGAGCTTCCTGCCGCGACACTTTCTCTGAAACGTTGCTAGCAATTTATTGGCTGACGGTGCAGAGCGCAGGTGACGTCATAACCTTCAATTGAATGACTTCTATATTATTTGCGGCAGTATCTTAAAGTGTTTATTTGTCTCGCATACTTCGCTTGCTGTATAATAGGGTGGGCCGAAAAACACCTTTTTTCGAAATCGCTATTCTAATAGTGCGGAAAGGATTCTCTCTGGGTTCAATAAACACGGTGTAAAATATTTTTTGATTGGATAATATCTTCTGCCCCCGCATCGTACTTGGATTTTGGACATTTGGATAAAAATTGGCAATTTTTGCTCGGCGTAGGAAATATAATTGTTTTTCAATATTGCTATTCTAATAGTGCGGAAGAAGTGCTCACTGGGTTAAATAACAAAGGTGCAAAGTATTCTTTCGATCGAATAATATCTTCTGTTCCAGCATCGCAATTGAAATTTTGCAATTTTTGAAGAAAGTGAACTTTTTTATGTGTTATAGAAATAAATCAAACATGAAAAATAGATGGGTAAAAACAATGTTTATTGCTGTATTGTATTGTACAATTGATTATATTTCCTGAAAACTATTAAATAATCGCCAAGTCATAATGTATTAATATAATATTACTAATATAATAGCCCAGATCTGTCTCTCGGTAACGCTCTGAAGTTACCAATAATAAAGCTCGCGCCATAGATCGTGACGAGAGATAACTGCGAGACGTTAAACAGCATTATTTCATTGTTAGAAAACCTAAATTTCAGTCATTTTAAATCTAAAAGAATAATTGTCATTCTAATTTCAACTTTAATAGCTCTAAAATAGTGAAATAAAATTTTCTGTCGATTGATATAAAATTTATCTCGCTATGATCAATAGTTCCCGAGAAATTTTAAATTATATTAATCCTATATTTCAAATTGATTTCCGTTTTTTAATAGAAAGTAGTAAATTACGTTAGTGGTATATCATGCGCGTGATATAGTCTGGACGCCAAATTGTATCTGAATGCAATCGTGGCGATGTTGTTTTCTTGCCAAGAATTAAATTAGCCACCAGTGACGTGATTCTACCATTCGTTCTCAACCGCCGCCAGCTCCCGTTAATTCCAGCTTACACGATGACTATCAACAAATCGTAGGGGTAAACTTTCGATAATGTTGGAATTTACGTCGATGAGCCTGTCTTTTCACATGGACAGCTCTGTGTTGCACTTTCAAGGTCTAGGATTCCCAATCACGTAAAAATTTACACAAAGACATCTGAAGTACAAGGAAAATTATTAAACAACGAAAAATACTTCACACGGAATGTTGTATACCAAGAGGTTTTTTGAATAGAGAAATATTTAAATAATATGTAAATTTAAAAAAATATTTCCTGTCATAAAATATATGCTTATTTTATTTGTTTTCAATCAATGTTAAACATTTCTCTCGCACATATATCTATTTAAACACATCAAATTTGAAGGGAAATTTCTCGAATGAAGAGACAGTTTGCCCCCATCAAACCATGACGGGTGATTTTCTAGTTTGTTAAGAATATTGCTACCATAGAATGTTATGACATGCCAATACCAAAAGTTTTCTTACACTGAATCAGCACGAAGAGGCTTGAAATTAGCCTTACGGTCGAATTCAGGCATAATTGATCGGGAAAAGAATGTGGATCTAATGAACCCGTCTCTATTTTGAAACCCATAAGCCTCAGTGGATGCTTCTGTTACTAACTTGACACAAAGTTCCACTGCCTGTGTGTGACATGGGAAGTGATCAAAGTCGCATTCTGGATTTTTGTTATCACGTACAATGGAACTAAATACGGCAATGGATATATCACGGAGAATTGGTGGAGGAGTAATAGTAATTGAAGACCAGTCAATCATTTCCGTATAGTCAGCAGCTTCAAAATTCAGCTTTAGTGGGAGTAATGCACGTACTGACTTTACATTAGAAGATAACTCTCTAGACTTAATTATACGTCGTGCAGCAAGTTCTCTAATGTGTGGTCTTTCATCCTTCAACATACACAGCAAGATATTCTCAAGATGAGCAAAGATCGAATTTCTACAAATTACTCCATCAACAACGCCCTTGAGCTCTTCAGATAAATACCTGGATTTAGAAATAGTATGCCACACATGCTTAGATCCATCTTTAAGAGAGTGTTTAGACTTCATATTAAACCAGCTAAAAAAAATTTGCAGAAAATTTTTTTTGAAGATATCTTAAAGATTTCTGCAGATTTTCTGAAGACAGAAAAAATCATAATTTTTTCTTCAATTTAATCTGCAGAAAATTTTCTTATTATATTTTTCTCTAAATATTCTGCAGATTTTTTGAAGACAGAAAAAATCTGCATTTTTTCTTCAATTTAATCTGCAGAAAATTTTCTTAATATATTTTTCTCTAAATATTTTGCAGATTTTTTGAAGACAGAAAAATCTGCATTTTTTCTTCAACTTAATCTGCATAAAATTTTCTTATTATATTTTTCTCTAAACATTCTGCAGATTTTTATAAGATAGCAAAAAATCTGCATTTTTTCTTCAATTTAATCTGCATAAAATCTGCAAAAAAAAATTCTTTTTATTTTTTTTTTCTTTAAATTTCCTGTAGATTTTTTAAGACTTCGCATTTTGTCTTCAATTCAATTTGGAGTTATTTAGCAGATTTTCATAAAATCATTAAACTTGACCAATACATGTTGATTTTTTGAAGACTTAACTGCAATTTCATAATATCGGCATTTCTCTAAATACATATTTTTCACCATATTCTCTAATATTGCAGCTTTATTTTCCAAAGGATGTAAAACAAAATTAGAATGTAATTATCATTATTGTTTAATTCTACAGCAGACAGGAGTTTCAAAAAATTTCCCAATCGAAAATTGTCTTAAGCACTAAATTTTTTAAATATGCCACTGAAAAAATGAATTCTAAATCAATCTTTAAAATAAATATTTGAGGTTTTACCATTTTAAACTTTTACCCCATAATTTAATTAATTTCCAATTAGTTTTCCAACTGTCTTTCTGACTAGCTATTTTCCTCCGAAAAACAAGGGAAAAGTGGAGTTCGCGCTCTTTGGAGGGAGAGAAGGCTTACCAGAAAGATAGAAGATGAAAACGAATTTATTGAAACAGATAATCTAAATTATTGAACAAAAATAAATTACTAATTTCATCTGTTACTTATCTCTACAACTTTGAAACACATATTCTGACCTTGGTTGATTTTTACACCACTAGAAGGCGCCACGAGAGCTATGGCGATGCTAAAACTTAAATAGATTAATTTATCCCCGTTTCGTGTATTACTGCGCAGCGTAGTGGTTAGCGCGTGTGCCAGCCAGCTATAGGGACGGGGGTTCGTATCCCGGACAGGATGAATTTTGAAGTTTTGTCACAATCTCAATCGGTATCGTACAAGTAAGTTGTACAGAACAATTACCCACTCTCACCGCTTGTGATATTTCTAGTAAGTGTATTGTTTGCGCGTTGAGGCGTTATGTAACTAGGCAGCTTTTTAACACAAATGACATTTATCGACGCACACACAACAACCACACATTACAAGCATTCGATTTTGAACATAAACAGAAACCGCGCTACAGTTACAGCTAAGCGCGCGGTTCACAGGCTTTGCTTATAGCACATCTCCCTTCCTTTGTAATTTAAAGGTCAAGTCTCTCAGGAGGTCGGACAGTCCTACCACTTCTGGTCACATAGGTATCAGGAGATGCTTCTGTAGATGAGCTAGCTCTTTCAGGGTAAGTCTTTGGAGACTGGGGTGATGATATCAGAGGCGGACATCCTGTATCGGCATCGGCAGGAGAGTGTTGGTATACCGTGACATCAAAGTCGTCCTCTGGCTCAGGTTCTGGATGAAAATCTGGTGAGGGAATCAGGTGCTTTCGTTTCCTTCTGTAAACACGTCTGCCGGACTGAACTAGGTATGATCTTGGGTAAGGCGTCTCTTGCAGAACTTTCCCAGTTACCCTTCTATCAGTAATCCACACGTTCTGGCCTGGATCTAATTCATCAAGATTTCTATCACAGTCATGTTTATCATAGTTCGTTTTCTGGCCTTCTATTTGTCTCTCCTCTTTAGCCTCGAGAACTTTCTTGTTCACTGAATATGGTTGTAGTTGCGTCTTAGCAACAGGAAGGGTAGTGCTGATTCTCCTACCCATAAGCAATTCCGAAGGGCTAAAACCATTCTCTAAAGGAGTTGCGCGATAGGTCATTAATGGAAGATCAGGATCTCTAAATTTCTTTATGCGAGCTTTGACTGTTTTCACTGCTGCTTCTATTAGCCCGTTGCTTTGAGAAAATTTGGGGCTACTTGATATGTGTGTAAAGCCATAACTTTTTGTAATATCTTTGAATTCTACAGTCTTTACTGGATCAAATTGTGAACCGTTGTCTGAACGGACAACATCTGGGATTCCATGACGTGAAAAGATTGATTTGCAATGATTTATAATTCCAGCAGAAGTCAGTCTGTCAAGCCTGGCAATTTCAGGGCATCTAGAGTAGTAATCTGAAATCAGAAGGTACTATGAATTCTTGTATTTAAAAAGATCAAGACCTAAAACTTCCCAAGGCCTCTCTGGAAATGAAGTTGGAATTAAGGGTTGATGGCGATTACTTGACTCTTGTATAGATGCAGTGCAACTCTTTATTTTCTCTTCAATTACTTTGCTTATTCCCAGCCAGTACACAGAGCATCTGGCTCGAGCTCTACCTTTGGTAATGCCCAGGTGACCTTCAAGAATTTGATTCAGCACTTCAGCTTGATGTGACTTTGGAATGATGATTCTGCAGCCTCTCATCAACAGTCCATCTTGAACTGATATTTCATAACGGTTTTGCCAATATGGTGCACATAGTGTATCAACTTCTTTCTTTGACGGCCATCCTTTCAGTACATAATCAGTAAGCTTCTGGCAAGTCTCATCTTTCAGCTGTGCAACTCTTAGTTCATCTAATCTTCGAGATGATGCTGGAAGAGAACTTGTAATCATTTGAATGAACGCATCAATTTCGGCTTCCAATTCTTCTCTTTTGTAGGGAACTTTCTGAGGGTTTCTTGACAATGCATCTGCGGCGAACAATTCCTTTCCTGGAATATGTGCAATTGTATAAGAAAACTTCATCATTCGTAACTTGATCCTCTGTAATCGTGGAGACAAGTCATCTAAGTTTTTCTTGGAAAATATTGGAATGAGAGGTTTGTGGTCTGTCTCTATTTTAAAATGCATTCCTGTCAGATAATCTCTAAATTTTTCGCATCCCCACACGACTGCAAGGGCTTCCTTTTCAATTTGTGCATAACGACTTTCCGTTGGGGTCAAAGTCCTAGATGCATAGGCTATTACCAATCTTCTTCCATCAGCTTGCTTTTGGCAAATCGTAGCTCCTAAGCCATACGATGAAGCATCTGTGGTAATTGTAGTTTCTTTCCCTGGATCAAAGATCATTAGCACAGGATCTGAAGACAGTATTTTCTTCATTTTCTGAAAAGCTGCTTCTTGTGGCGCTTCCCACACAAAAGTCACTTTATTGCTTAGCATAGAAGTCAGAGGAAAAAGTATATCCGAATAGTTAGGAACGAATCTTGCTAAATAGTTAGCCATGCCCAATAGTTGCTTCAGTTCCTTTTTATTCGTTGGCGGGTGATAATTTTCTATCGCAGCAATTTTATCAGGATCCGGTTGAATTCCTTGTCCATCTATTATATGACCTAAAAATTTAATAGATGTCTGAGAGAAATTAGATTTCTTTGCATTTAATGTCATACCAGAGTTCTTTAATCTCTTGCAGACTTCTGTGAGTCGTTGGTCATGTTCTTCTTGAGTAGATACCCATAATAAAATATCATCCATGTGACAAATTGTTCCAGGTATACCTTCTAACATTTGAGACATCCTTCTTTTGAAGTGCTCTGGAGCAGAGGAGATACCGAAAGGCAATCTTTGGAATCTAAACCTACCAAATGGGGTGATAAATGTGGTGAGATAGGATGACTTTTTATCTAGAGGAATTTGCTAGAAACCAGAATTAGCGCTAGTTGTCACGACAAGTGTGCAAGTGTGAAACAAGCTTGCAGCAAGTTAACGCAAGCCTCGAAGTCACCATAGGACGAACTTGCAGCAAGTTTGCCGCAAGCTTGCATTGCAAACTCATTGCAAATTATAGCAAAAACAGAGTACGAACACAACCCGGGATAGAACTCGCGACCTCCCGGTTCCGACGCGGAGACGCTAACCATTGAGCCAGCTGAACTCTGAGAGGAGAAGATAGATTTCGCTAATACATCGTTCGATTCGATTCGTATACGATTTATTTTAAACTTTTTTCTTGATTTCATTAATTTTTTGAGTTGAGAATATGATTTGAACTCAAAGAGAGAGCGATTTTCGCTAATAACTACGTTTTGCTAGCAGAATAAATTATGAAATTAGAGTTCAAAAGTAATTACTTTAAAATGGGACAAAATGTCTAAGTTATTATTTTTCAACAAACACTGACTGTTTTTTAGATTTAATTTTGTTTACAAACGTTAAAATTTCAACATTAATTAAAAGGCGATATAGTTTTCTTTAAAGTGCGAGTGATATATTTAGTAAAAAGATGGAAAATGTTTCAAAAAATATTTTTTATAAAAAAGTTATTTTTTCACAAATTATCATTGATCTATTGAATTAACAAAAAGAAGGGCGGTCTAGGAGATGCTATTAAAAATCGGATGTTTTTTTTAAAACAGAGACAAAGATAATTATATCTTTATTGTGCTATCTTTGCATGAATCTTGTTTTGCAAATTTGATTTGCAAGGGAGGTGGCGCTATTTGTCACATCGAACTTGCAGCAAAAATGCGTTGCAAGCGAGGGTGGCGCTAGTTGTCACAGCGAACTTGCTACAAGTTCGTTTCAAGTTTGACGCGTCAAATTTTGCCGTGACAAGGCAATATCAAGTCAAAATCAAACTTGTTGCAAACTTACGTGCTATCTGGGTATTACCAAAATATGATTTTTGACCATTTGTTGGTCCATCCAACGTTTCAAACAGATGCCTTAGAGTTAGTTCATTAAAATGCAGGAGACATATTACCCACTGCAGGGGTTTACCAAGTTTCAATTCCAAACACCGAATTATACCGGTGTTTGGAATTGAATTGAAACATCTGTTAATACCATCCGGTATTAACAGATGTGCCGTCGCAGCCAAATGCCAGAAACTGAGAAAGATCTCTTGTGAACCCATCAAAATATCCGATAATAGTCTCGGAAATCTGTTTAGCGGTGCCAAATGATGGACTCAAATGAGTAATGTAACGTGAAACCGGTTCTTCAATAAGAGATAAATGTTCCTGTTTTGCTTTTCCCGTGTATCTTTTAGTATCTAATCTCTCTTCTATGAATGTAGAATCTTTACGGCCATTGAAATACAGCCCCTTCATGGATAATGCTTGAGCTTCACTTAAAGATTGAAATTTTAAATCCTTTCTAACGTTAGCCCTTTCCTTTCGCAGCTTGTTTTTGTTAACCACCAAATCTGAGTTGCTGCTAGTTATAAGACCGACATCGTGAAGAAAACACTTGAAGTAATAGCAGCCACAGCCCGGTCCGAGAATCCAAACCTGTCGCCAGCCACAGCAGTTGGGAGGCCAAGTCGCATTTGTGATGATTTAGATACCACCAGAGTTAATTTATTGTACTTAGGATCAGTAAGAGAGATTAAACGGTTCGATGTCATAGTTTGTAAATGTCCAGATTTAAATTTACTTCAGATATATCTGAAGAACAATACGTTTCTTCATAATCTACATGCCTTGCGTTAGGCATTGCTTGTGTATGATTTAAATATAAATTGTGAGCCTTTATCAGCATTATCAGCAATATTCTGAAGACGTTTTGTTTCATCAATGTAAAGCTAGCCGATGTAAAGAAGTCCCGTTGTCCGTTGATCTTTCCGAAAATTATGCTCATTTTGAGGTAATTTTTTAGTATGTTCGCATGTGCATCGTATAATGATGATTTTCACGTTGCAATTTTTTAATATTGTTTTGGATTAACGAACTCTGTACTGTTTTTCTACAGTTAAAATGTCATTATCGCGAGAAAAAAAAATAAGCGGGAAAATCAATAATGTGTATCTTTTGTTTTGATTTTGTTTTCAAAACTTTTTCATGTCATTGTGGGTGGATTTTCTTTTTCATTTTGTTAAGAATCCTGATTCCGCGGGTAACACCGTGCGCGTACTGATAGTAAATAATAAGTGTTAAAATGGTACTTTAATACTTCATTATGCAGAATTATCTGTAGTGTAAAAAATTTTAAAATTTGCTACTCAAATAATTGCTGAGAAGTGTATTTAAAGTGGTGTCATATGAAACCTAGTTATTTAATTTCTATGAGAAACTGGTCATTCTAATTTTGTAAAACTGTTCAACTTCCAAAAGTATGAATTAAAGCTTCATTTTTGTTTCTAAATCCTACCATAGAAAATTCTTTGTTGAATGGTGAAAATCGCATTCAGATCTTGCTAACACTTCTTGAAATTACTTATTTTGAACCTGTTATGCTTGTATTTATCTTGAGATAAAGATAAATTTTTCTTCCATATATCACTATTCTGACTTCCATATCTGTTTCTTTGAATGAATCAAACTTTGTTGCGTATTCAAGCAAATTAAGATCTTTCAATCGTCTGAAATCTGATATTTCAATAGTCTATCAAAAATTTCAATTGTTACACATATTCTTTAACCCTTTGTGGTCGGCAGATTTCGTTGGTGGAAGTACCAGAATGTCGGAGCAAATTTAGCGTTTCGCAGTTACTTTTCCGTACAGGATTTAAAGTCAATGATATTAAGACACACAGAATTTGTTGAAACTGATTTGTTATCTTTAATAGTACTTATAGTACATAAAACCATAAATTTTTAATTTCTGTAATTTTCCAAAGTGTGATATTTTGCAAAAAAGTCCTATTAGCCTTTCCGAAGAGATCAATAAACATTGATATCTGTAAGTTGATCCAAACATTTGAATGCAGCATCGGGAGGATAGTTTTCAATTCATTATCGCTAGCCTCGTCACCATGCTGCGCGCAGGCAATCATTAATGACATCATGCCGCCAGGCTGGCGGCACTGACTTCTACCACGACTTGCGAATGCAGCAACTGTGGCGGCACCGACTTCTACGACAACTTGCGAATAACGCCACTGTGGCGACATCGACCGCAAAGGGTTAAATGTATGAAATAATTACTGGAAAGTTAACCCTTATTAATGTGGAAACGCCACACCAATGCTATGTAAGATTGGCGCCCTCTACGATTGAGCTCTATGTTGAAAACAGCAGGCAAAACCGGAAGATGAGAGAACACGCTAACTTGTTCATTTAATCTTAATAGTCATGTATGTACCCGCTAATCATTTTTTGCCTTTTAGGTCCTTTCTCTTTCCTCTCCTCTCCCCCTCCCCTCCTCCTCCTTTATGGTGTAAGGCGCAAGCCACCTCTTTTATGCTTACAAAATTTCCACAGCCATTTTATCTCCCTATTCCATTAGTTACATCCATAATTATTATGTAATGTCCCATTTCATTTCTATTTGTCCTGGAGGTAGAGAGCCACTGTGCTCAAGCACTCCACCTAACTATTCGTCTCTCGTCGTCGTCGAGTACACGCTAGGAGCCGGAAAGTTTATTATAGTCTTAAAATATGTTTCTGTTGCTTTTTCTAATCTGAAAGTTCTCTTTTCCCCTCCTAATATTTGTAGAGCGTTGTGGCTACTGAGTCTAACACCACGCAATAGCTTCTAAATTAATAATATTCTAAATTTTTTTAATTGTTAAAATTTCATAAATTTATACCTCTGCTGCCTGTTTATGGAAGTTTGACTTCGTGGTCTCTTAATAGTTGGTTCGTGTCCCAATCATTTCAGGATTTAATTTGTTTGAAACAAGAGCCAAATAAACACCAAAGAAAAATGTTGTAGTTTGATAAAAATGGGATTTTTCAATGGCTATGAAATAAATTAATATTTTCATTAATTCATTCATCGATTAATTGCATCTTGGCTAGGGCTGCCATCTGTTGTTGAAGATGGCTATTGCTGTGCGTTGCTAATTATTTTCTGAATATAAGTTAATTATGAAAAGAACCAAATTTGTTCTCTGAATGTTTTTTCAGCCTTCCCTTTTAGTACTATTTCTATTGTGGCTTACTGGAATTGTTAAAATTTTTGCTACTGTGGTTTCAGAAAAATAAATGGAAATTACTGCTTTTATGTTTTAATGTTCTAAAATCAAACAGATTGCAGTTATATTTTATAAGTTGTAATTAAAAGGAAACGAATTGAAAAGAAAATTCAAAATAACAATCCTTCTCGGATTGAGGTACAAGTTAACATCAATAATAAAATTTTGATATGTTTTTAATTCTTTCACAACTGAACCTACCATTTCAACTATGGACTAAAAACTAAAAAAAAATGTAATTATCCTCAAACCAAGAGCATCCTACATCTATTTCATTGTCTTATAAACAGTTAATTTGTTTATTGCAGGGTTTGGGGCAAAATATTATAAATTCATATTCATATCCCATCCAGGGGTGGTGCCAGTGGTGAGACCCCCTGTCGGGGATGCTGTGTTTTCGTACCCCGTTCACGCAAAGGGTTATTCAACTATTAGATAAATAAAGATCTGGCGAAAATTTGAGACCAATTTCATTACACTCTTACCGCCGTACAGCAAGTCGTGCCCCCCCCCCCTGTCGGGGGAACCGTGCACCCCATCGGGCACACTCTAAAGCCACTCCTGATCCCATATTTGTGACTCCAGGCTGAAGTGTGAAAGCAGCAAACATCACATTATTATGACTTGGCCTTGAACGTGTTGAGAGAAAAATGCAAACACTGAAGTTGCATTTTATGAAAAATGTATTATCTATTGAAATGTAGATGGAAAAATTTCATTTGTGTCAATCAAAATTGGATAATCACACTGAAATAAAAGTTGTAATTAAATCTTAATATAAAGGTGTACTTCGGACCTGATTTATTCTTTTTGGCACATGCAAATTTTATTTCAGATTTGACCTGATACTATTTAGTTGTTTGAAAAGTTTCTGCTGTTTTTCTGCGTTGATCAGTGCGCACAGGAAAACCGCGAAATTTGAATTTGCACTAATCACTGTAGGGATGCTGAAATGCTGCTATAAACCTTAGAAATTGTATATTTTCTGAAAGATGGGTCTTTCACCAATGTTCGATCAGAATTACCCAGAACTGATTAATCTTAAATGAAGGGTCTTTCACCAGGATAATGCTAGACCACATATGTCTTTGGCCACCTGGCGGAAGTTGTTAGTGCTTGGCTGGGATGTCTTACTCCATCTTCCATATACTTAACACTGCCATCTATTCCCCTCTTTGCAAAATTTACTAAAGAAAGAAATTTCAATTTTCTGGAGGATTGCAAAAGAGCGCCTTGAACTGTTTCTAGCGACGATTCGGGGAGGTCGTATATGAGCGGGACAACGAAGCTTCTCAGAAGATGGCAAATCATTATCAAATAAGTTATTGCGTATATCACTGAATACATTTCATTGCGAGTACAAAAATCTTTTTAAATTTAGCCAAAAATATCGGGTGGGTTCCGATTTTCATATAAGCATTTGATATACCATTAACACGACTCAAGAGTACTGCCTCAATTAATCAGGTGCAATGAGAATAATTCAAAAAGTTATGTTCCTAAAGTGACGTCGAACAATTGTTTTTTACTCTAAGATGACTAATGAAATTCTGTATATTGACCACTAAAAGCAAGATGCGACAATGTTTAAGAGTATAATACAAAAAAAATCTGATGAATGCAACTATATAATTAATAGACATTTGCTGAGAAATTTATCGTCTATCCCATACAAGATGTTAACACTTCCGAGCACAATAGAAAGAACAGACAGAACAAAACGAAAATACTCAGTGAAGCAGTTAGCCTCTACTTTAAATGTATTTTGGAACCTCGATTATCCGGGCCTGTGTTAACCGGCATGATTTAAAAGTCAGTCTCTATTAATTGAGTTTTCGATTATTCGAGGCGATTAGGGTTCCAGTAAGCTCGGATAATTGAGGTTCTACTGAATAATAATTTTAAAAGACTAAGACTATATAGAATTTGTGGTGAATGCGGTTCTGATTCAAATTTGAAAACATAAATTGTTATCTTCAAGCTACACTGTGCTGAGTGTGACGTCACTTAGGAGGCGCCGTCATCAATCTGGGCATAAAAAGCTCAAACATTCTTCTCTTTTCCCTCGCTGCAATACCACGTATTTGTGCTCAGCTAGGTGAGGTATGAAGGCCGATTTTAGTTTTAAATGGTGTTAATAAACTTATCGTTGTGCTAACATGGCATTTTCAATGAAATCTTCACGCAAACCATAACATGGCGACGCCAGTGGAACCTAACAAATTCAATGCATGATAAGCCCACCAATGATAAAACTTTCTTCTTACATTCTGCATTCTCACTAAATAATGAAGCCTGTATAAATATTCAGAAAAAATTGGTATCTCATAATTGAGAAAATCCCAATTACCGACGACATCCTTTACGAAATCTCAATGAAAATCTTTCTCCTTCTACTGTGCTGCCACCTACTCCATCATCTGTTTAGCTACGGAAGTGCACGTCTAATCTTAATGATCCCCGAGAAGTGAAAGTGAAGCGAGCACAAAACGAAACCTCATTTCCGGATGACGTAGCATTTGTTACTAGGTAAAGGCGAAATTAACATTAATTTCCCTCTAATTTTCGAAAATGTATTCGCGTTCGCATCGTTTGTAAAAATTAAGATCTGGACAAAGTCATCAGTCATGGTAATTTCAATATTAGCGCCATCTACTGTAAGTTCCAAATTAAGTAGAAACTATGGAGTGCCAAGCATACGCGAGCAGATCTCCATAGTCTTAAAGTAGACAGATTAGTCTTAAAAGAAAGAAAGAAAATTTATACAGAAAGTTATTTTTGATATAGAAAGAAAAGTTGATTAAGATGGAAAATTGTGATTGCTTCTTCAGTTACCAATGCTTTTTGGTTCCATTTAGTTAGATAAATTGAAGATACACCAGCGCTATTTTAGAACAGACCTCGTAATTTTGCACCTTCGTCTACAAACTTTCACACTAATGTAACGGATGGATATTTGACTCGGATGGGGCGGATCTTGTTAAAATCGACACTCCATACCAAGACTGTCCCCATCCTATAGTGGTCCTATGCAGTGGCGGTTTTCCGCACAGGCGTTAGAGGCGGCCGCCTCGTGCTTCGAGAATCTAGAGGGGCCTCAAAATCTATGCAACATACTTCGCAGTGCTAAGCCGGTATCAAATTTACGATATTGAAGCCTTAATTCGATTCACAGAAAAGATTCTCCCTCATCTCTTTAAAAAAAATAAAGGAGTGAAAACAGTGGAACGAAGCCAGGGCCAGAGAAACC
>BGPR01000529.1:107107-119396 GCA_013235015.1 Araneus ventricosus
TATTGAAATATTACATATTGATCAATGCAGACATAGCCAATGACTTCGTTGTTTCTACACATTGCAATATTTAAGTCATGATTCTGTTTTCATGCCATTTATTTTTTTACTATATCATGGTTTTATCATTCTATTCCAAAAGGTTATGCAAGATTTATTGGTCAGTACATTGCTCAATTTTTTTATATCCCAACACATAATCATTCAACAGGTTGGAGTCATAAAGAAATAAACATCCCAGCAGTGCAAATATCCCCTAGATAACATTAAAACAGCCTGTCTGAAACAATAACAAGAAATTGACTCTTGACACGAATGAAGAAAGACTCTAGATTTAAAAATTAATTTATTTAATCTAGGTTATAATATAATTGTGCGAACATTTTTTTGTCATACGGTGAAATCACATGACATGACACACTACTAGAATGGGCTCATTTAGAGCAGCCCCTGGTTACAGAGATAATAGTGACTAAATTCTTAACATATAAGAGAAAAAAAAATTATTAAACATTGTGAGTGACAAATTTAATATGTGTGTTTAAAGCATAGGATATGAATGCATCCAATTTGAACAGTAATTTAAATCTCCATCAACGGTTAAAACCAAATACTCAGGCAAAAAATCCCAAAACAATTTTAAAGTTAAGGATATATTTTTCAATATCAAAAAGGATAAAGGAAACTTATTTAAATATCTATCGTTTTTGGCTATTAAATATTGAATTATCCTGGTCCCGCCATGTTTAGTTAAATATCAAATTAAAGTAATCTGTAAAATTAACTAATTATCAAATTAACTATTAAAATTAACTATTTACTTAATTAAAATTAAATAATAGTGACAAAATCTCCACTAAAACCTTTTTATGGTTCATGCTAATTGCCAGCAATCTTAATCTTAGAATTATATAATAATTATCTTAATTTAAATAAAAGTTATTGTGGCTATGTGTGTATGTTCCACATCTCCTCCTAAACCACTGGACTGATTTCAACAAAACCGAAGATGTTTTATAATTTACGTAATTTCCTAAAGGATTTTTGTTTACTGATTCTCTGTTCTACAATAAAATAGCAAAATTTTGAGCTAAAAGAGTTATAATTTATTTTAGTTTAGTTACATTAATGTCCCGTTTTGAAGCAACATGAGGGTTCTTTTGGGACAGACCTCGCAATTGTGAACCACAGTTGGATGACGAGGACGACACCTGAGCTGGCATCCCCTCTCCAAGCTTTCGCTCCACACCAATGGGGGGGGACATTGGCCCCCCCTACGTGATTTAGAGTGCAACAGGCCCAATACACGGCGGATCCGGGTTTCGAGCCTGGATCCCTATATTAGAGACCTAACCACTAGGTCACCGCGACTCTGATAATATGTTTTATGCATCCAGTTATGTTATAAGAAAGAACAGTAAACTTTAAAAAATAGAAGAACCATAAGAAATTTTCATAATTCCTTGCTTCTTATAGTTAAACCTTAACTGTAATTACCGCAATTTTTTTTAATTCAAAAATTTTGTTAAAAGCACGTTTTAATGTCATACGTTTAACATCGTACATATTATTTGTAACAATATGCAAAAATTAAGATGTATCTTCTTACCATGGTTATGGAAGAAAAACCGAAGATAAAATATTTGCAGCAATTATTGCTTTCAAATACACTTAAATAAAATATTTCTAAAAGTATTTTTTTTAAAAAAATAAAATGTTTGTATTAAAGTAAAAAAAAATATTCGTATAATAAAATTTATAAAAAATTACTTTTTTAAAACTTTAAGATGATGGAAAAATCATTTTTGTGTTATAACATTTCCGGAAGTTACAGGGAAAAAAACGTCAAAGTTTTGGTTAACTTTTAATAATGCTTCTTCCTTTTTTTAATAACGCTTTTTTTGTAATTAAAATCTGAATAAAACCCCTCGCTTCGAGGTGCACATTTCCATCCTCCTAATTATGTGTGAGCCAAACTTGGTAGTTCTAGGATTAATATTCTACCCTGTACAGTGCCAACACACACAGATTCTTATTTATTAGTAGTAGAGTTCAACTTTTTAACGAAAGGTGGTTTTGGGTTCTAGGGGTCCTGATCGGTGAAGATCTGTAGAAATTTTCTGGAAGTCCTATAAGGAATCTATCAAAAATTATGATTGCACAGCCCTAAAACCTTCTAAACTAAGGGTTTCTATTTTTCAAAAATCTTCTACAAAATTATTTTCAAAAATGTTAAGGATGGGCAAAAATTCTGGGATTATTTTTCAGAGAATTGAAAATAATTTACTGAATAGAAAAATGATCATTTTATGAAGGGAATGCTTCAGAGGGATCACCACCCATTTGAAGCTCTTGATTTTGTTTATTTACAGAAAAATATTTTTATTCATGATCTTTCTAACAATATTGAAAATTCATGTTACTCTTAACCTTTTGAAAAGTTTACAATTTGTTTATATTCTCTCTAAACATAAGAGCATAAAATCATAATTAGTGTTTTATTTGCTTGCATTTTGTGAGAAATTCAAGAGAAAAGAGCCATATTATTGAAAATAAAAAATAAAATGAATTTATCATAAAATAGTCTTACTTTTGAGTAAAAATAATGTAAAGGTAATATTGGAAAATGTTCAACATGAGATTTGCCATTGTTATAGATTTAAGTTGTAATAAAAAAAATTTTCTTCAGAAAAATTTTATAACTAGCAGAAAGCCAATAAAATTTGCTAAAGGATAGTATAAGTATGATTTAATATGCTTTAAACAGTCACCCACTGTGAAATTTCCATTTCAAATTTTCTCTTAAGGTGGCCAAAACTGGAGCATCTATCCTATAATAAATATTGTGAGTAAATTCCAAATTTTAAATTATTTTGTGTTTAAAATTTATTAGTGATATTACAAAATATCAGAAGTATTATATTTTTGTAAATGATTGACGAGTTTTGGAAAATTCACTCCTGCATGGAATTTTAACTATAGTATGAGACAATTTTTAAGATAATTCACATTCCATTCAACCTAATCATATACAGTTCAATCTTAACAAACCATAGCATATTCATCCCTTTTTCTTATAATTTTGGTATCCAACTTGACTTTAATGGTGATAGTAGCTGGGCAATTTGAGTTCTCTGAGATTCCTCTCTTGTTCTGGCTACTAGGAACTTTATTGAAAGAATTGTGGTGACATACGTACTTGTGACTGAAATATAATGATTTTAATATTATAAATAACAGCTGATACATCAATTAAATATAAAGATTTGAAATAATTATTTCTACTTACGAGCACACGAATCGTACACCAGATGGATTGGAATGTCGAAGATTCATTTCGTGTTGGTATTTCTACCATATTCGGCTATCCAAGCTTTGACGTCGGATATATTCTTCAAATTAGATCGAAGGATAGTATTTTCCGAATCTGTTTGTATAACTTCAATTTTAAACTATTTTTTAATTGATTATGTTAAGATAAATGCTGATTTTTTACAATTTTCAAAAACTCATTTTATACGTAAACCACTTCTATTCCATTTTGAAATGTGAAAAGTGACCTTTCCTCTGATATTAATCTTAATGTTAGGCGACTTTTTTAGCGGAATTTTATCAAACTTTCATTCCTGTTTCAAATTATACATGCTTTACCAATCCTTCAATAAACTCATTTAGAATACCACAATCGGAGCGAAACAGAAAATGAAACATGAAATTAAAAAAGAATTGAAATAGCTTTTCTCAGTTATTAATGTTTTTAAACATACATTTACAATGTTTTCCGATTGCATATGATTGATGATGTTTTAAAGACAGTCTAATATTGGCGCGAATTATAGAGTTCATTACTTTTCTATCTCAAAAAATTCCTTTTTTATTCTTATACCATTTTATAAAAATTAAAGGGCATTTCAAATTGCAACAACAATTTCAAATTAATATTTGAGCTTAAGCAGCTAAAAATTGCATTCATTTACTGTTCTCTAAACTTGAAATTTCATTTACGAACTGGAAACTTAGAACTTTGAATTTATGCCTCTAAAGATGATCTCTTTTTAACTACTTCATATTGGATTCATCTCTATTTCCGTTTTGATTTTGGAACTAATTGTCTTATTTAAAAAAATAAACGAAAAATTTTCGAACGAAGTTTTTTCATGACATTTTACTTAATTCATAATAGTCATGTGTTCGAGTTTTCAGATTTTTTTGCTTCTTCAAAAATGACTGTTTATTACGTTTAAAAAAAAATTCAAAGCGGAAATAACTTCGTCGGATAAATAGCTTTATTTACAAATTATTAACATCAAATAAACAATAACAACAATTTCAAACATTATGCATACGTTGCATTTTTTGATATAACTGAACCATTTTAAGTTATAATCTCTAATATGGGCGAACCAACTGGTCGCGGAAGACGGCTAGTTTTCAATAAAAACAAACCATGTATTTTTGACATTCTTAATCTACCATATATCTATTTTTCACAAAAATAGATATTCATCACAACGAAACTTCATTCACTTCTTTCGCTTCATGATAATAGTTAGGCACGAAAAACGATTGTAAATCTCTCTGAAAGCACTTGTTTAAAAATACTTCCTCTTGTATTTCATTACATCAACGAAATTATAGTCTATCGACCCCATTTTGTTTTTCAAATCCTTACGCTTTTATTCTAAGTTATATGCTTGGAAACTGTACCAATATATCCCGTATTTCCTGAAAATTTACAAATGGGTCGCCGAAGATGGAGACTTCACTTTGGATTTGGTGGTTACACCCAGTCGCGCCCTAGTCTTAAAAAGAGAGTAACAAAACCAGCTTTTGTTCATGTTCGAATCTCTCGATCTATTTGAACTTATGATCTTTATTTGAACTAATAAAAAGAAAATATTGTAATTTTCCTGGATTAGTATGCAGAACAAGTATTATCAGACTGGTGGGATGACTAGGCGTGCCGGATTTGCAGGGACAGTCCCGAATTTAGACTTCATGCACAAAGTTATCAAGTTTGTCATTATATTCATATTTGTTTATAACCACAAGAAGAGTATTGGCTTACGAAAGTAACTCAGTCTACAGCTCTATGATTTCATGGGTTTTTCCTTCTTATACTGTGTAAGCAACACTAGGCGTCCGCGACAGGACAAGACTTGCCTACTCTGATGATTCAACGGAATTTGGTAAACAAAGTACGAAATTATTTTATACGATGTCAGTTGCTTTCCTTACGTATTTTATGATATGGAAGAATTTAAATTGAAACGTAACACTTTGCGCACGACATTTACGAATACTGCGAAAGCCATTGATGGAAATCACAAGTAGACGTTATTAAGCTTCGTGAATTGAGTTCTCAACTGACTGATAAATTTCAAGGCTTAGAAACAACGCAAGAATCTATTTCTGAGCTGTTGCTTAATGAAAACCAAGGAAAAGAGTATTCGAAAGATTTTAATGAGGTCAGTGACGAATCCAGGATTCGCGCGCGAGCGGGCCTGCGGAGGGGGGCGGCTGAGGTCATAAGAATTTTGTATAACCTCATAGCTTATGTAAACCAAAACACTTTAACTTTACAGACTTTCCTCACCTGACAATAAGAATCATAAAGAACACTACAATACTTTCGATAATTTAATAAAAAATACAATGAAACAACTAGCCAAAAAATGTTCGACCGCTTCAACGCTGCAAGTGGAATAACTAGAAAAGTAGGAAAATTTTCGATCCTGTCAAGCCAGAAAGCAATGTTGTAACAATTTTATTATTTTTTAAATGAAAATTGAGAACAAACAGTTGTAGTGATTTTAAATAAAATCGAGAATTTTGGTTTAGCTCTGGGGGGTGCTGCAGCCCGATATCTCCCCCCCCCTGGAGCCCGAAATTTATAAGGAACAGAATTCTTTATCTTTGAAATCGAAAATTGAAAACTTCGAATTTAATTTGGCGAGCCAGCCAAGATAAGATAAATAATGCTTTTTAATTTATTTCTCTTTAATTTTATTGCTCTGATTTAGCTACTTGAAACAGATAGGTAAAAATAAAAGATGAAATATTTAAAATTTTATTACTTATTGTCGAACTGCAACAATTAAATGTTAACAAACCCCCGTACTAACTTTCAATTCGTTTGAACGTTTTTCAACCTTCGCTTAACTAATTAATGAAACTGCAAAATATAATTAGAAATGCTCGGAAGAAGGCTCACCGAAACCTCCATTCAGTCAGAGGAAAGAAGATCTAAAAGAAATGCAGATGACTGAAACAGGCGCCAAACAGAAAGTTTAATCGAGCTCGAAAATAGGCTGAATCCTCGCCAGATAGGTAATCGCTATTACTTGCCTATGGAAATTGCACTCAGTGATCAGCTGTATAGGGAACTGTAAGAACACAAATGTGCTGCATCAAAATGGAACAGGTGTGAAAAAACAATATAAAAAGAACAGAAATATCTTTCTCTGTATATAATTTCTTGAGCATAGATGGCATTTATCGAGAAACAGACTGCAAATAACTGATACAAATTGCCGAGCATGACCACTAAATGCTAAAAGGAGAGAGCTATTGAGAAAAAGCAAAGTCTATATTTTACGTTGAAAAATGCTAGGTCTGGACTGCAGGTAACTTGAGACCCAGAAATAAAAATACGCAATTCTCCCATACATGTTATATGTCTTCATGCTTGGGAAGACAATGTGAATCTTCTGTGTGCAAAAGAAATTCAAAAAACACTTTAAAATTAAAGAAGGGAGCCTAAATCTTAGTAAAAACACAAAAATTTTCAAAAATCGGAAATAGGCCTACTTTAAAGATAAAGACACTTAAAAATACTATTTAAATGAAAGAAACAGTTACTAAATGTTAAAACACAACTAAATAAGAAAAAAATTATCTAAATGCAAAATATGAGAGATATATTAAGAAGAAGCAAATTCTAACTTCTACGTTAAAAAATGCTATGTCTCGACTGCAGGTAACTGGAGACCCAGAAATAAAAATAAGCAATTCACCCACACCTGTTGCTTGGAAGGACAATGTGAAACATTTAAATGCCAAAGAATTTGCGAAAACACTATAAACTTAAAAAGGGGGCCTAACTAAAAAGTATTTTCATAGCTTACGTATATTAGATTTTTTTTTTCCTTTTTCATGAGTATGATTTTAAACATACAATATTTATTTTAAATTTGTCATGTAATGAATATAATGTGTATCTGAAAGATATTGGTTTTCATAACTTCTAACTAAATAAATGTGACAGGCGACCAGCTGATCGCCGAAGGCGGCTAGTCAAGTTAATAAAAGTGAAAATGAAAGTTCTGCTTTGAAGTTAATGTCCAAAGAAAGCAAATTTCTTATGAAAATTTGAAAAAGAAGCAAAGATTTGATGGAACAATAAAATTGGTTCGAATTTCATTACAATAATAAAAGAAATTTGTCACAAATTCTGTTTAAATTTATCAAAATTAGAAGAAAAATTGTGCGGAAATAAAATTGGCATAATCGAAAAGTTTTTTTATTTTTTATTTTAAAGTGGTTTAAAATAGTTCGTGTAGGATAATATGCTCTGCATTTAATTGAAATGTTAACATTTTTTCTCAATAATTTTTAACTAATTAAAATTTTGAAAAATATTTCTCAGTTCTTACCTACTTATTCTTTCATACCCGTATCTTATGTTTTCATTACCCGTTTATACCTTCCCTACTACTAATCTCCTTCCAAGATTAGTTACCTGTGTCCAGTTATCACATGCAAAATTGACCCATGTCTTTTTCTGGATATGATTTAGCGATTTCTTATAAAATTTGGAGTCCGCGATGCAAGGTTTCGGGCAGGAGGGTTCCAGGCTCGAAACCCAATCCACTGAATATCCGCCGTGTATGTGGGCCTGATGCACGCTAAATTTGACATGTTATATCGAACATCTTCCCGATAGTGTGGTGCGGAAGTCTGGAAAGTGGTTTGGCAGCTCAAGTATCGTCATCTGACCGCCTCTCAAAATTAAGAGGACGGTTACAAAATAGCCCTCGTTTTGAATCAAAGCGGGACGTTTATGAAACTAAACTATAACATGAAAATAATGCTGCAAACATCATTACCTATAATACATCATTGGCAAGCATGATTTAGTTAATAATTAAAGTTCTCGTTTATTTGTATTGACTTTATAAAATATGTATCATAAAGACTCAAAGATGAATATTTTAACGATTTTTTTTCTGTCAAATACCGTACATGAATTAATTATTCAATTTATTTATAGCTCCTCAACCAGGTGTAAAGAGCAGTGATGTAAAATACCCAGGTATTTATTTTTATGGGTAAATATCCAGGGTATTTATTTTTCAATTATCTCTATCATATAAAATATAGGCACTGCTGTGAAATATGATGTCTCTATATAATATAAATATATATAGAATATATATTGAGCATAAGATAAGATAGAAAAAAGAAAACTATGAACCTTTTAAATTATGTAAAAACTAAAAAAAAAAAAAAAAAACCCATCGGGAGTGGCCTCCCCTAAACTTTCTCCTATACTTTCCGAAAAAGGTGCTGTTTCCCCTCCCACCGCGTGGATAAAAAAAATTCGAACCTACTGTAACCCAGAATCCAATGACTATCAGAAGGTTTTTCATTGTAGATTATAGTGATTGTAAAATATTTAGGTAAAGAATCAAATTCAAAGAGATGCGTACCAATTAAAGCGCCACTCTTGCCGGCTCAAGGACAAAGTGACATAATTCGCTTCATAGCTTCCGCGTGCACAGAGATTGCTACCAGTACGCAAGCGTATGGAGAAGCGGATTAGAAAAATTGATTAAACGCCTTTTTTTAAACCGATTGAAACGAAATTTAGGCACAGATCTATAAATGATGTTAGCAACCGTCATACCAATTTTTATTTATCTAAGCCAAATGGTTTAGGAGGTATAATTTTTTACAAATATGCGATTATATAGTCCGACAACCCTTCAACGGATTTAGTTCAAAATTTGATACGGACCTACATTCATAGTGATAAAACAGTACCAAATTTTATTCATATAGCTATTCAAGTTTTTGAGTTATAGTGCTCACATGACCGCGGTCAGATAGACAGACTGACTTTTCGTTGACGGATTTTGTCCAAAATTTGACGGAAACCTACAAATTATGTTTAAAGACCACATACCAAATTTCATGCCCATAGCTCTAATAGTTTTCGAGTTATCGTGTTCACAGACACACAGACAGATATAATTCCAAAATTGTGTTTTTCGGACTCAGGGAGGTCTCAAACGTGGAGATTCGACAAAATCTCGAGTTCGAATTTTCTGACGATTACAATACTTTCTCTTTGTATACTTCGTATACGAGAAAGTAATGAATCAGAAAAAACAAAAACGTAATGCTATGTCATCTATCTTACATAAAATACGTGGCTTAAATGTCAATCGTTTTTTATTACAATGAGTAAGTGAATAATGATGTATTTGCTGCTTTTTAAAAATGGGAGTTATTTTAACTAAATTTAAAAAAAGAAAATGCGAGTTTAGTTTTAAAATCATAAAGAGCTGATAATAAAAACTACAATGAAAGATACGATTGTTTATAATTCTTTTTGGATTAATTAGTCAAAGTACCAGACAATGCTAATGAAAAGTTAACAGATGTTTCAGTTCTAACAGTTTTGAAAAATGAATTATTCTGAAAGTAATATGCATTCAATTACTTTCAACAAAGGTGAGTTTGTTGTAATGTTTGGAATTTGATTAAAAGAAAATTCATTATGTATTTTATCCCTTTCAAAACCTCTTTTAATCCAACAGGACTTTTGAAATATTTTATATGTGTTTCTCCATTTTCCTTACATTGGCATTTTTGTATTCAACATTATAGTACTCACATAGGATACTTTTATCCTTATCAGTAAAAGTTCCAAACAGGTAACTTTTTCCCATTTTTTTTTTTTACTTTTAACGTAAAATTTACGTAATATTAACACACGTGAAGTAAATGACTAACTATTCACTAAATCATAATAAGAATGGTTGACTTCCAGCATGGCAATGTGAGTAAATTACGGATCACGAGATTCACGGGCGCTGTCTGTATAACATACCTGGTGTTAAAAATTATTATTCTATTGTAAGTTTCATAGTTTCAAACCGGAAAAATTAAATTATCCCCGATCACGTTTAAGTTTTCCAATACTTTATTCTGAATCCCGATATCAATTGTTTTTTTATAATGTAGTCAAAACTTTGATTAAAAAAATTTATAAACTATACATTATGTATATAAATTTTATATGTTTGATTTTGAAGCGCCATTCGCAAATACTTTTTTTAGAAATACCCAATTTTGGGGTTCTTATTTTTTTTGTTTCCTTTTGAATCAGCATTCGCAAATACTTTTTTTTTGCAAAATACCCATTTTTTGAAATTTTATGTTTCATTTTGAATCACCATTCTCAAATACCTTTTTTCGCAAAATACCAAGTTTGGGGATATTTATAATTTTTATGTTTCATTTTGAACCACCATTCGGAAATGCTCTTTTTTTGCAAAATATCCAGTTGGGAGGTATTTATAAATTTTATATGTTTCATTTGAATCACTATTCACAAATATATATATATATACCTGGGTATTTATCCACCCCACATCACTACTAAAAAGTAGTTTATATCCTATTAAACAATGTGGTAGCGAGCAACAATCCAAAGGGAAAGTGGACTTCACGAATCAAGCAATGCAGAACATTCGCATTCAATTCAACGCATTAACTGAAGGAGGGATCATTGAGGAGAACACCACATTCCCAATACGGAGTTCAGAGATTAAGACGAATTGTTTTGATTTCTTCTTTGAGCATTCCATCTTAAATAGGGTAAAATAAGTGGAAGAACTCAAACTAAGCATTTAGAAGTGGTTGCTAGGGGATGTATTAAAACAAAATAGTAACGGCCTGAAAATGAAATTCATAAAGCTGTTCCCTCAATGACAAGATGAAATTAACTTGGTTAGCTGGAGACAAAAATATTTTTTTTCTTGTCCAAGGAGAAGAAATAAAATCACGGGACTAGTATAGCGCCTGAACAGAAGAAATAGAAATATATCTAACAGTCAGTAATTAATTAATGTTCTTATATTAATTAATATTATTCACCTCCATTTTGTGGGGGGGTAAGAAACATCATGCTTTTATTTTTTTTAATGTATAGCGTCATCACTTAGAACCTAAAACATTGTTAATTTAATGAGGCAGGGACCTATGATTGCATGACATTTTGATTTTTTTTTATTGTTCTTTTTAAGAAGCACTTTCCAGTTTTTACAATGGAAGTTGAAAACCTCATCCATTCATCTCCCTTTACGGTTTTTCTGAATGTCGAGCGAAACAAATTTAAGGCCTAGAGTTAGCAAGTTAGTGGAAACGAATTAATGTATATCAAAATCGAATATAACTTTCGAGATAACAAATTTTTGCTTCGTTATTTTGGGATATGCATCACAAATTTTTTTCTGGATTATTTTTTTCTGTTCCATGTAATAAAAGCTTTCTTTTTTTCATGATTCTGTGATGTAAATATCACATGACATTAAGATGTCAATTACCGCTTTTACAGCAGTTCTGAAGATATAAACTCAAAAATATTTTTCTCGAATCTAGTACGAAAAACATCTGATAATGAAATCTGCTCAACTGCTTCAATATTGGAAATAAGGAGTGATCATGATTTTTCTTAATGAGTCTGGAAGATAACCCATTTGAGAATTCAACATGCCGACAAGCTAACATCTAAGACACTACCTCAAGAATAATAATTGATTCAGCTGAAAATGTTTAGAAAGGACTGTCAAATAGAGCTGATTTCGAAGCATAATGTCTGATACCCTCCGTCTTGCCTTAATATGAAAAGGAACGCAGACTTTCAAACCGAAATGAAAATATGACGCATTTGGTTTAGCAATGTGACGTTTTCTGAAATGCATATGTTGCGATCCTGTAACTCTGTGTCAGAAAGTAAGAAATCATCAACTTTTTCTTTTTGGCGTATATGCATTTTTTTAATAATAAAATGTAGCATTTTATGGCACCTTAAACCCCTTCAGTCGGAAATAAGAAATAATGGAGTTAGAATTTTTTTTTTCCTTTTGCGTACTGTGTACTACTGCAAAGGTTAAAGCATAAATGAAATTTCAAGCCTGTAGATGGAAAATTAAAAAAGTTACCCCATGTCCGGCATCCTGTCAATATCGGATATTTCAAATGAAAAAAGACAAAAAAA
>BGPR01000529.1:119421-221239 GCA_013235015.1 Araneus ventricosus
ATCGCACACAACCACTTTAAAATGGTTACAAAGGATAATAAGATTGTAGTAGCCTTTAAATGGTAAACCAGCGTTAGTAGCCTCCCCTAAACTTCTCGTATACTTCTCAAAATTTATTCCCTCCCATGCGTGGATAAAAAATTGGAACCTACATGAATCATAATGCAGTGACTATCAGAAGGGTTTTCATTGTAGATTATATAAAGGATTGTAAAATACTTAGGTGAAGAACTCAAATTCAAAGAGATGCGTATGTATTAAAAC
Organism: Araneus ventricosus; assembly: GCA_013235015.1. Classification (NCBI taxonomy): domain Eukaryota; kingdom Metazoa; phylum Arthropoda; class Arachnida; order Araneae; family Araneidae; genus Araneus; species Araneus ventricosus. The sequence continues at coordinate 119,686 of BGPR01000529.1, forward strand.
ATAGCAATACACTCTGTCCCAAAAGTTTATAGACTCTAGTAAAATGTATGTTTTAGCAAAACGGAAAGGCATTGAAATTGCACCAATTACAAATATGTTTGATCAAACCATATGCGACTCTGTATTCAACGAAATATTTAGAAAAAAAATATTTGTAGTTCAATTATATAACAAAATGGTAATAGGTGTCCCAAAAGTTTATAGAATATATGACTTTTCAACAAAAGGTGCTCAATCAATGTTCTTAATAGTTTAAAGTCTTTCCATTTTTTAGTAAGACGTCGTATACACGTTTTTCATCGACATAGTTAAGTATTTGACATTTCTCTGGTCTCTAAGTTGTACCATGCACTTCAATGGCTGTTCTCAAGGCTGCATTGAATAAAATTGCCCTCCATTCCATACACCTGAACACAATGCCCCACACATTTTCAATTCGGTTTAACTTGACTTGACTTGAATTTGTGGTAAGGGATTTAGCATCGCTGCCATTATCCCCAATTGGGTTTAGATCAGAGAGCAATACGTAACTGAACGAAGTACATGATTCCTTGGTTTTCATTAAGCAACAGCTCAGAAATAGATTCTTGCGTTATTTCTAAGCCTTGAAATTTATCAGTCAGTTGAGAACTCAATTCACGAAGCTTAATAACATCTACTTGTGATTTCCATCAATGGCTTTCGCAGTATTCGTAAATGTCGTGCGCAAAGTTTTACGTTTCAATTTAAATTCTTCCGTATCATAAAATACGTAAGGAAAGCAACTGAGATCGTATAAAATAATTTCGTACCTCGTTTACCAAATTCCGTTGAATCATCAGAGTAGGCAAGTCTTGTCCTGTCGCGGTGTTGCTTACACAGTGTAAGAAGGAAAAATCCATGAAATCGTAGAGCTGTAGACTGAGTTACTTTCGTAAGCCCTTCTTGTGGTAATAAACAAATATGAATATAATGACAAACTTGATAACTTTGTGCATGAAGTCTAAATTCGGGACTGTCCCTGCAAATCCGGCACGCCTGGTCATCCCACCAGTCTGATAATACTTGTTCTGCATACTAATCCAGGAAAATTACAATATTTTCTTTTTATTATTTCAAATAAAGATCATGAGTTCAAATAGATCGAGAGATTCGAACATGAACAAAAGCTGGTTTTGTTACTCTCTTTTTAAGACTAGGGCGCGACTGGGTGTAACCACCAAATCCAAAGTGAAGTCTCCATCTTCGGCGACCCATTTGTAAATTTTCAGGAAATACGGGATATATTGGTACAGTTTCCAAGCATATAACTTAGAGTAAAAGCGTAAGGATTTGAAAAACAAAATGGGGTCGATAGACTATAATTTCGTTGATGTAATGAAATACAAGAGGAAGTATTTTTAAACAAGTGCTTTCGGAGAGATTTACAATCGTTTTCCGTGCCTAACTATTATCATGAAGCGAAAGAAGTGAATGAAGTTTCGTTGTGATGAATATCTATTTTTGTGAAAAATAGATATATGGTAGATTAAGAATGTCAAAAATACATGGTTTGTTTTTATTGAAAACTAGCCGCCTTCCGCGACCAGTTGGTTCGCCCATATTAGAGCTTATAACTTAAAATGGTTCAATTATATCAAAAAATGCAACATATGCATAATGTTTGAAATTGTTGTTATTGTTTATTTAATGTTAATAATTTGTAAATAAAGCTATTTATACGACGAAGTTATTTCCGCTTTAAATTTTTTTTAACGTAATAAACAGTCATTTTTGAAGAAGCAAAAAATCTGAAAACTCGAACACATGACTATTATGAATTAAGTAAAATGTCATGAAAAAACTTCGTTCGAAAATTTTTCGTTTATTTTTTAGATAAAACAATTAGTTCCAAAATCAAAACGGAAATAGAGATGAATCCAATATGAAGTAGTTAAAAACGGATCATCTTTAGAGGCATAAATTCAAAGTTCTAAGTTTCCAGTTCGTAAATGAAATTTAAAGTTTAGAGAACAGTAAATGAATGCAATTTTTAGCTGCTTAAGCTCAAATATTAATTTGAAATTGTTGTTGCAATTTGAAATGCCCTTTAATTTTTATAAAATGGTATAAGAATAAAAAAGGAATTTTTTGAGATAGAAAAGTAATGAACTCTCAATCATATGCAATCGGAAAACATTGTAAATTTATGTTTAAAAACATTAATAACTGCGAAAAGCTATTTCAATTCTTTTTTAATTTCATGTTTCATTATCTGTTTCGCTCCGATTGTGTATTCTAAATGAGTTTGTTGAAGGATTGGCAAAGCATGTATAATTTGAAACAGGAATGAAAGTTTGATAAAATTCCGCAAAAAAAGTCGCATAGCATTAAGATTAATATCAGCGGAAAGGTCACTTTTCACATTTCAAAAAGGAATAGAAGTGGTTTACGTATAAAATGAGTTTTTGAAAATTGTAAAAAATCAGCATTTATCTTAACATAATCAATTAAAAAATAGTTTCAAATTTAGAGGGAAAAACGCTTTTGCGTTAGTGACGTGTGAATCTTTTTGTTAAGGCCAACCGCGGTTCCCGCCCTCCTCCTACCCCGAGTACAAGCGCTTCCACGTCGTCTCGAAGAAGGGGGAAAAAGGGGCAATCCATCTTCCCTCCTAGAAGAAACAACGTTCCGGGACCTTGTCCGCGAGGGGTGTTGTCCATTCAGTGACTTGCTCAGATTTCATAGCAATAAATAATGCTTTCAAAAGGATTTTAAAATTCTCTGAAATAAGATACAGAGTTGAAACTAACAACATTAGAAAGGTGAAAATTCGCACTTTAAAATGGTATAAAAATAATTTTCGAGCGTTAATTACTTCGGAAATTATTCATGAAAAAATGGCCGAAAACGGACAAAATTGAATTAATTTTTGATAGTTAAAATTTGAATAAAAAATTGAAAAAAATGGCTCCGAGGTGCACATTCCTACCCTCCAAAGTATACCTGTGCCAAATTTGGTAGCTCTAGGTTCAACGGTCTGTAGACCGCCAAAAGACAGACAGACACACACACAAACATTCATCTTTATTAGTATTAGAGATATTAAGTTCGGCAATGGCAAGGTCGTGCCATTTACGAAGTTCCGCTTTGTGAAAAGAATTTACACGCACCTCTACATCAGAATTTGGAATAGGTTAATTTAATTTGTAAGTTGCCAAAGAGAAAAAGTTATTTGGCCAATTTAAGATGAGCGAAAATGCGCTAGCACTGTTATTTCATACATTAAAACTTCGATTAACCATCACTCGTTTAACCGTCAGTTTCCATTACCCGTCATCGTCTAAAAACGTAGGTTTAATAGTATTACAATGCATTTCTGTACATTACTACTCTTTTATTGAAATTTATATGGATCGCTTCGTGAAACTAAATACAACCCGTAGGTATTATTCACTTTTAAAGGATTTTAATTTTCTTTTCGTCTCAAGCCAGCAGCGAAATCGCGTTACTGCACATGCGTATTGTTACAAAACCAATTACCAGATTACCAATGTAAACAGACAACAATTCACAGGTAATAACAGTTCAGCACTTTGTTATCTAACAAAACAAACAGTAAGCAAATAACTAGTAACGACAATAACTGCACTTTCAATAGCGCTCAGCTCGCCAGCTTCCGAGCTCGCACTGCGGACGAAGCTCTAAAGACCTTCGCGCTCCAAGGCGATCCCAGTCGATCAACACACACTCCGTCATTGAAGCGCTCTCCTTACATAGTCTGCTGCGGCAGGCCGTGACGTCACATGGAATCTTCTAGTACATTCAAGTGTATCTCCTCTGCTAATAGAGATATCGAGAAGATTCCAGCACCTTTGAGATCCCATATTTCGTCGCCAAATTTGTCGCCAAGGTCAGGGATCCAGACGTGGCTGCTGTCGGTCATCTCATACTTACCCCTGTAAAACTCTCTTCCCAACCATAAGACTCACACTACTGGGAAGCGACTTTCCATGTTTGTAACAGTATTAAGAGACTTCTGTTATCCGTCACAGCCCTGGTCCGGAGGATGACGGTTAATCGAAGTTTTCCTGTAAATGAAGATATTTAGATAATGAGAAGAATGAGATAATTTAGGAGAATAAACCAAAATTTAGGGGAACCCGGAAATTAGTGTGATTGACGTTGCTCGCGCCTTCGCTTTGAATCAGGACTTGTTAAGGACTAACAATACAATTTGGAGGAGTGTAAAATTCAATTTGGTGAAGCTGATCTGAAATATTTAGTTAGACGAGGAGTTTAAGTTTTTAAGCCAATTCTTCTGTGGGTCGAAAAGTTAAAATTTTTCTATTCTTATGTATAAGGTATCTTTAAAGTTGGTGTACAATTTAAGATAGTCGTAACGTTGTAAGTTCATTTGACAGGAAGAATTCATAAATTCTTGTATTTTTAGAAATTAAAGAATTCCTTAAGAATTGTGGCAACCCTACTTAAAGCTGCACTGAATGTATAGTAAAAAGAAAATTAGATTTCTTCTTTCTTTTGCCGTAAACTGCTTTCATTTTACCTTTTCGTATTTTTACTTTCTCGTATACGAAGTATACAAAGAGAAAGTATTGTAATCGTCAAAAAATTCGAACTCGAGATTTTGACGAATCTCCACGTTTTAGACCTCCCTGAATTCGAAAAACACAATTTTGGAATCATGTCTGTCTGTGTTTGTCTGTGAACACGATAACTCGAAAACTATTAGAGCTACGGGGATGAAATTTGGTATGTGGTCTTTAAACATAATTTGTAGGTTTCTATCAAATTTTGGACAAAATCCGTCGACGGGAAGTCTGTCTGTCCAAAGACATGTGAATACTATAACTCAAAAGCTTGAATAGCTAGATGGATAAAATTTGGTACACAGTTGTATCGTTATGAATGTAGGTCCGTTTAAAATTTTGGGTCAAATCCGTCAAAGGGTTGACTGTCTGTCGGTCTGTATAATTTTACTTTTGAAACAAATCCATTATCTCCACGCGCATGCGTACTGGACGCAATCTTCTGTGCATTATATTCAGAGGCTCCTGCTTGGCGCTTTTTTCTTCCCTTTTGGCTCCTTTTTCTCCCTTTTGGCGAATTCTGATCCTGCTCGGATTATTTTATTTCCGTTTGTTTTGTTGTTTCAACGTGTGCTGGAGAAACTTGTTGCGTTCTGGGAATAGAGCAGATTCGAAATTTTTAACCGAGCGAGTTTGCGGGGAACTGACTTAATTTCGCTTATTTTTTTTTTATCTCCACTGCGTTAGGAGTTTTAGCTTATTTTTTTCCCTACATGTGTTAGGAGTAACCGAGAAAGTTTAGGGGAGACCACTCCCGCTGGTTGTTATTAATGTTTGGAATAATAAAGATCTTTCTCCTTGTATAAGTGAGCTAGAAAGCCGAGGGGAGAACACTCTCGGTGGTTTTTAATATCAGCTCTTTTGTGGAGGGAATATGTGTTTCAGTCGTTGAGAAATACCTTTTCTATCACTGTTGGATTTTTAGCTGATGAGCTGCAACTAGTGTTCCTTAAACATAGTGCCATCGATAGTTTGTCCAAACTATCGACTGAACTATCGATATTTCCAGTCGATAGTTTCAAAACTATCGACTGAAAATGCGCCTATTGATAGTATTGCTCGGGAGAAAACTATCGATAGTTTTGAAAAGTCGATACTATCGATAGTTTAAGTCGACAGTTCCGAAAACCCGATACTATCGACTTGGCTTCGATAGTATGTATAGTCTATCGACGTTTAAGGAACACTACCTGCAGCTGTTTATTTTCTTTAATCTGAAAGAGGAGGATTGCAATCAGTGGAGAATCCGGGTGGGGGTAGCTATGGGATTGCAGCCCCCTCTCAGAATTCTTGGTTTTATTTAAAATTACTACATCTGTTTGTTCTTAATCTTCCTTACTTGAAATAAAAATTTAAAAAAGTGACAATATTGCTTCCTGGCTTGACAGGATCGAGAATTTTCGTGCGTTTGCAGTCAGTCCACTCGTATTTGTAGCGTTGGCGCGGTCAAAAACATTTTTTGGCTAGTTATTTCACTGCGTATTTAATTCAATTATCGAAAATATAGTAGTGTTCGTTGCAGTGGCGAATCCAGGGGAGGGGCTATCGGGCTGCAGCCCCCCCAGAGCTGAACCAAAATTCTTGATTTAATTTAAAATCACTACAAATGTTTGATCTTAATTTTCATTTTAAAAGAATAGTAATAAAATCGTGACAACAATGCTTTCTGACTTGACAGGCTCGAAAATTTTCCTACTTTTCTAGTCATTCCACTTGCACTTGTAGCGTTGGCGCGGTCGAAAACATTTTTTGGCCAGCTATTTCATTGTATTTTTTAATTAATTATCGAAAGTATTGTACTGTTCTTTATTATTCTTTTTGTCAGGAGAGGAAAGCCTGTAAAGTTAAAGTGTTTTTATTAATATAAGCCATGAGGTCTGACATTCGCCACGAAGATACAAAATTTCCCCCCTCAGTCCACCCAGACCCAAATCCTGGATTCTCCACTGATTGCAAGGATAGCAACTTCAAAGCTTGTTGCAAATTTAACAGGGAAAATTCGACTTCGAAACATTCTAATAATCTAAAAAAAGGAGTCAAAGTTTAAGGCGCCGTTAACTTCAAGTTCTCTAATGTTTGTAAATAAGCTGGCATTTTCAAAAGCGAATACTCTTTGCGGACGCGGCGGGTTTTATGACCTCAAACATCCTTGTAGACAAGTTCAGAGGTGAAAATTCAAAACAGACGCGCTCGTATTATGTCTCAAATTCTTCTAGGGTAAGATCAGGTTTGCTTGTGGTGAGTGCTTATTTGGTGGCATTTTTTTGAAGGAGACAAACGAGGAATAATGCCAATTTATTTTATAACAAAAAAAAAATAATTTTCAATGTTTTTGGTTGGTTATGTTTGACTGAAAAAAATTAAATATCAAGGTAAAGTCCAAAAATATCTAAATACAGTAAATTCTACTTTCTCGTATACGAAGAGAAAACATTGTACTCGTCAAAAAAATTCGATCTTTAAATTTTGATGAATCTCCGCTCTGTTAGATCACCCTGAGTCTGAAAGAAAAAAAAAACAGTTTTGTAATTTTTCTGTCCGTCGTTCAAAGAGCATGTTAACTCACAAACGAAAAGATCTAAACAAGTGCAATTCGGTATGCGATCTTCGCACCGAAATCGCATACCTGTATCATACTTTGGTCTGAATCTGTGTACGGATGTCTGTTTTCTCCCCATCCGCGTGCACTCGAACGCGATATATCGAGAATGATTTTAGATAAACTAGATTTAATACGTGATCATAACATCAAAATTGAAGATTTTTATCAAATTTTGGACATAATCTGTCAACTGGGAGAGTTGAAAAATTCATACTCTGTTCTGTAAACTATAAGACAAAGGTTAACACATAGCAAATTCACCACACCGTAGAAAATAATGGGGAGAATACTCTCGCTAGTTTCCGAATGGTCGCAAAAAATTATTAATCTCTAACTGATTTAACCCCTTATTTACCGAAATAACTCACCAGCAACTTTTCAATTTCATTTTGGCATCATTAGATACCTTTTACTGCAGAATAACCCCAAGAAAGACGAAATAACATTTTTAATTAAAAAATAGTTTTATTAATTTGATTAATAATTTTAAAAAATTTAATTTTTGTCTTCATCTGCCGTCTACTGCTAGCTGTCGGAATTCATGTGAATACTGTCAGGAAAAACGATCGCATTACGAAGGTATAAGCGTGATTAAAGTGGAACTTTTAAGTACGTCGGGTTATAAAGGGTTAAATTGCTCTTATTTTAGGGTAAAAGAGAAAAAAAAACCAATGGCTAATATTAGTTTTCCCTTTTCATATCAGACTGCTGTTTCCGACTTTGAGATATTTTAGGCTGTTTGATGTTCTCAGGACAGACAAAAATATAATCTTTTTTTTTTCTTCTTCCCTAGTATGCTCTTTCTTAGAGTTGCCTGTATTCTTCATTCAACCGCTAACTACTGTATCTGATTTAGATAATCCTTGCACTTCTTCCATTATTCTCACTCCTTTTCGCGTCACCTTTATCTTTTTACAATACGTAACTTTTCGTTGCTCTGATATCAAAATCTGTTTCAGTTCTGTAACAATAGCATTCATCTTACGAACGTCTTTACGACAGTCCCGGGATATCAAAAAGAAAAAAAAATATTCGTTATGTTTCCGTAACTAATGGTGTAAACTTCTATTACTGTCTGTCCGCCACGAGAACTCTGACTGCCAAGTTGCCTCGTGGACGGCGGTCACTATAGAAACAGATCCATCAGACAGGAGGAATCCATTTCGAGTAGGTAGAAGATCACTAATGATGTACTCTTTTTACCGTCTCAAACTGGCGCCAAGAATAAAATAAAACCCCGTCTTCCGTCGGATTCCCTCTCATTCGAAATGTATTTTCCCTAACATAATCGGTTGCTATAGCGACCGCCGTCAATGAGACAACTCGAGTCCTCATGGCGGGAAGACAGTAGTCATGTCATAATTTTTCACAACATTAGAAGTTTCCGGAAAGGTTTCACTAGTGGATATACAAGATGTCTGTCCACTCTAATGGTGGCCCAAAATCAAATTCCTAAACTGTTAGAGATAGGCTTATACTTTCAACTGGAAAAATGCTTTACACGAAGTAAAGAGTATTTCACTCTCTTTTAGTCAATAAATGTAATGCTGGGGAAAAAACGAAATTCACATTCTTACACAATCCTATTAATCATATTTAAAAATTAACCGCGACTTGCTTCCATATTAAATAAAAAAAAATTCCACTCTTTTGTGGCCAAAACTGACTGAATAATGAGGCTTTGAATTTCGTTATTTTAGGCGAATCAACGGCCGCCTCGAGGAAGCGGAGTCCGTTGATTGGCGAATCTTCCACGAGGCGGCCGTTGAATGGTTAAAAATGGCTTAAAAGAATTAAATCCAAGGCTTCCTAACTCAGTGAGTTTTGGTCGCGGAAGAGTGGAGCATTTTTTATTGTTCAAAATGTCATTTCATACATGCGAACATCGTAAAGGTGGCGGTTCCGTAGCAGAAAGTCTACGAAGGTTGCAGACGCGCGCGCACGCACGCACACACACGGAAACAGATTTATGTCAAAAATTTTGAATTTATGATCATTTATATATTTCATCATATTTTAAGCAATCATAAATTTCTATTTTTTCGAAAAATATCTTATCTGAACAAATCATACAAGAAAGATATATATCACAATCACTATTATTAGAAGAATTAGAGGTATTTACATAACATTTTTCAAAACATGAAATGTAGAAAAAAAATCGGAAAATCTACTACATTATAATTCAAGAAACCTGTACACTTCAACAGTATGCATTGCGCGAAATACTGATTATACTTAATATTAATAAAAGATTGAATAGAAATCTTCTGTGAAATTTACCTTTTCCAAGATATCTTATGTAACAATAGAATTAAGTACAACATGAGAGTAAAAATGAACATGCATTAAACCATAGAATTAATAAATTTGATAGGAATGATTTCTAACACCATCAAGATTTAATGTTTAAGAATAAAAAATTTTAAAAAGTTAATGTCCTGAGAATAAAACATGCCACTGGGAGAAAAAAAGCAAATGTCATCCCAGGCATGTATAAAAATTGTCCTTGATTAGTAAAACGACTTCGCGCAAGGGGAAAAGAATCGTTTCCGAAGATATTTTAATCTTATCTGTAGTTCCGTAGTTTGCTGAAATTTTCGATAAAATCCGTATTGACTACGGTGAATCCGTAGCAGTTGGCATGTATGTCATTATGTCAAAAATATTTTACTAAATATTACTAATAGTACCGGGGACTGTATAAGAATTTAGATTTCGTAATTTATTCAGCAGATCATTTATTGGCTCGAACAAAATTAAAAATGGTCTCTCTACTTCATTTAAATCATTTTTCCAATTGAAAGTATATGCCTATCTCTCGCGGTTTAGAAGTTAGGTCATGATTAGAGTGGAATCCTGTCAATCATTTTCGTAACTCTCTTTTTGTGTGTGTGTGTGTGAATTGTCTCCTTTTTCCTCTAAACCCACAGTTCGATAAAACAATTTCTATAAAAAAATTTTTTTTCTTTCAGCAATGGCATAGACTTAGAATTTGGCGAGGTTTTTCTAGCGAAGGCTTTCTTAAATTTTCCTTGTTTTCCATCTCTTTTCGGAAATAAAATTTATGTAACCCTATATCCATCGAAAAACATTTGTAGGAACTCTAATTCGTAACATAATTAAGGAAATAGCAGTAAATAATGATTTAAAAAGATATGAGTTAAAAAGTTTTCTTAGTCAATTTTAATGATATATTTACACCGAGATAATGTTCTTATTTAATTTTGTTTATAAGTATGCAAGTATTGAAAAATTTAAACGAAGAAATCACCATATTTTCTCGACCCCAAATGGGCATATAAATTGGAAAACAAAGTTAAACAAAGCATTAATTACCGGTAAGCAAAAAGTGAAACATAATTTTTCAAATATTAGTTTATGAAATTTTATTGAACTGTTACAGAGCGATATTGCTTTTTCACCTTTTGCTTACTATGGTCGACACCCTAACGAGAGAGTCAGTCATCAATGTTTTCGAGACTCCGAAATTCCTGTCGTGACCATGCTTGATCCGTCCGGAATTAATCAGGACAGTCACGAATTTCGAATGCCCCTGATTTGTCCCGAATTTGAATGAATATCCTCAATTTTACTTATAAGAAATAAATCATATTGAAAAAAATTAATCAAATTAATTCTAAAAAGTTAGTTAAAATAATTATGTTAAATAAAACTAAAGTAAAAGTGAATTCTATTTTTTAGCTTCTGCAAGATACATCAAATGGCAAGGAAACCCGAATTAAACCGGGACCAAGCCGATTTTCTACTTTTTATTTCTCCTAGAAAAATAGTCCCGGATGGAAAAAGAAACCCGTATGTGAATTGATTATATAACAAGATATAACCAGTTTAATAATATAACAAGATATTTTATTTATGCTCCTTTAATTCCCCTCGTTGTTGTTTGTTTTTTTGAAAATTGATCTAATACCTGGTATTTTTTTTTCTTTTTAGAATCCATCCAATGCTCTCCCTTCCCTTAAATAGCGTCCGGGAACGTGCTTTCGGGATCTTGAGCGTTTCGGATAGAAATTCCGAAAATTGGTCACTTAAATCGGGTAAAAGTTTTGATATTGCGAGTTTGGCTGTTCATTTAGAAAGGCGCTCTCTCGCCAAATGTTTCATCCTGAATCCCTTTCTCATCTCGGGCTGCAACATTCCTCCGTGCACAGGAGAGCGGCGAGAGAAAGCAAGAGATACGGAGCATCTATTTCTCTTACGGATAGTGGTGGGTGGAGGTTGACTGGCTAACCGCCTTCCCAAAACAACAAACGATTCAGGTAGGACACGTGATTATCAGTTTCAAGGTCTGACCAGTTTTCCACTGTAGCTAATACGCAATCGAATTAATTTCACTCTGTCGCTTTGATACAGAGCACGCCGGTTTCCTCGTGATATGAGAAAAAAGTGCAAGAACTGTTAAAACAACCTTTGGATATCAGCGGCCAGGTGATTAACTAATTATTTTCTTCCTCTCGCATGTTATCTTGCCGTTACGTAACGTGCCGGTACTATCTGTGGCTCATAGTAGGATTTAAATTCAAATATTTTGTGTCCTATAGAGAACTATTCAAAGTTGAAAGCCTCATTATTATACTTAAGATTCTGCTGTTTATTATTGGTAATTCGCTCAAGATGAAGATGAACACCTTTTTAATTGCTGAAACAATATTTATGAATTTTGTTTTACTGATTTCGATGCAATTTTATGGAGATATTAGAGAATTGTTTTGTATTTATCTGCATTGACATCCGTTCTACTTAAAATTGTTGCCATGGTTACTATCGTGATTCATGGGGAAATTTCGTCATAATCGAATTTGATTTCAATGGCATCATTTTTAGCAACATTTAAACAGTTTTTTCTTAATTATCAATTACGGAGAAAAGTGCTGTTGGTAGATATTGATAAAATTATCAATGTTTTTAAACTTTATATGGGTGAATATATCTATGTATTTGGGCTAAAATTCTTAACGGTTTTGAAGTTCGTCTAAATAAAGTAACTTATTGCAAGAAGCACAAACATTTTAATAAATTATTTAAATATTTTTGTTATAAGCATTTAAAACGCTTGATATTTTAACATTTATGGATAACCATTTAAAAATTTTGGATAAAATTTACAGTTAAACTGGTATATGAAGTAGATGAAAGGATAAATCCATATTTAGTTAATGTGTAAATGTAAAGTAAGTCACTTCTTTGCCATTTTAAGTTAATGTAATTATAATTATCCGTGGTAAAGTTCAAATTTAAACTAAAGATTTTTTTTTTGCCAAGACAAATAACAAGATTTGAAACTTGAACGAAGAAAAATATATATATTGATTATTTGAAATATATATATATATATATATCAAATCAAATTTCAATGGAGAGTCAATATATATATATATATATATATAATTATACAAAAAAAAGCTTTTGTGAACAATTTTATTATTTTGTGCAAAGTATTCGATAATGATTGGTACTATTCTTAATACAAACTAGGGCAATGGATAGTAACTAATTAAGCATGGAAACAAGGAGTCATAATTTAGCGCACGCTTGTACATTTAGCGTATGAAGAATTTGGTTCCCAGGAAAGGAATTAGAATAAATGTTTGAATATATTCGCAATATATATAGAAAAAGAAATCCTAGAAAAAGTTTTTTTCGATCGAAATTACAAAAGCTTCAGATCTTTCTGCTTTAAACGTTGCAGACAGCGTATAAAACAGAAGTATTATTCTCATCTACATTTGCTAAAAAACAACAACAATCGCTTTATAAACAAGACATCAAGCAATCTCGGCATACGAAGTATTTATGTGGCAGTAACAAACTGTTTTAAAGTTACCCAAAAGTTCTGAAGTTGGATCTCAGAACTTTGAATTGGAGTTAAATGATGAGGACAATACTTTAGTTCCAATAGCCAGTGCCTCGCATTTCGAATCACAATGTTTGAGATACCAAAGATTTCACTTACACCGTTCATATTACTGATCTTCAGTGGCATGAGATCCGAGACCCAAACTTTCCGATCTAAAAGTTGGTTCTGCTGGATGTCCACTCTTGAAAAGCAACCAATTCTAGTGGAAATGCTCTTCAATAGCGGGGCGAATTATAATGAGCACGTTTACGTAAATAATAAGTCTTATATTGAACTAAATTTAGACGCACTGCAATTGCTATGTCACTAGCCAGTCATTTTCAGTTTAAGCGGAAGATGAAAGGCCCCTGCCCCTAAGTGCTTCCAAATACCCCCTCCCATACTGGCGATACATTATAAAGCATGCGAACATTTCATATAAAAAGATATTTCTGTTAGGAGATGCTTCAGCTAGCACGTCCAAGTACTTGTACAGAATCCAATAATAAAACTGTGGATTTATTGCCAAGAAGGTTCCAGACGTAAGAGACAAAAAAGGAAAATCTCACCTTAAATTGCGTATAATTTTTTTAGAAGCAGCTGACAGTTGTAAATAGTTTTGGCCGAAACTGAATAAGTAAGAAAACTGCTTGAAGTTTTGTTACGTTTAATTTAATTAATTGATTTTTTATTTAATTCAGGAATTAAATTTACTTCATTTTTAACGAATCTTACATACGCTTAAATAAAATAAAGCGTAAGTGTGACGAAAGTGTTTAATCTTCTTACGAATTCTTTTAACGGTGACTGTATAGTTACGGTATTTACAATCTTCCCCCCTCCCCTTTTCTTTCTCCCATACGAAGTACACAAGGAGAAAACATTATAATCGTTAAACTTTGGCCTCCACTTGTTAGACCTCCCTGAACAAAATTAGTTTTAGAATTATGTCTGTTTGTCCGTGTGTTTGCGACCCCAGAACTCGGTTATGCAACTAGCTAAACTAATGAAAATTACTATCTTGTCATTACAGCAAAGTTCTACATCTGATCAAATTTTGGACCATATCCATCAACGAGAAGACTGTCTGTCTGTCCGTGTGTAAGTGAACACCGAATACTCACAAACGCAACAAGCTAGTTAGGCGAAATTTTATGTGGTTTTCACATAAAAATAATAAACTTGTATCAAATCTTGGACAAATTTCGCCAAAAGGAAATTTAATTTCGGGTGGTTTTGTGAGATTTTGGTGTATACCAATCGAAAAAAAAAACATTACTGCTTACGAGGAAGTAGAGGGGAAAACGCTCTCGATTTAATTATGTTTATTTAAATCACTCGACTTGTTAATAGTGAATAAAAGAGGAAGTAGCACTGAATGTGAAATATTTATGAGCCATCTAATGAAATATTGGAATCGATTAATCTTTTTCTGAAAAAATAGACATTCTAGAAACAGAGGAACACGAAGAAGAGCGGAAACTCTGGAATAATCTACAGAAAAACACCGGGAACAGATGACTCGACAAAAAGAGCCGAATATTACTTATCTACTTGAAAAATAAACACAGCTGGAAGCAGTTACATAAAAACACAGAAAAAGGAAGTTATACTATCTTTAATGATACATTCACAAAAAATTCATGATTTTTATTAAAGAATTGATTTATAAGCCAGTATCATTTTTCGCATTATGTTGCATTACATTTTTTTAGTAAAATTAGTTTCCCGAGATAAATAAATTTTATTTTCCCCTGTTATCTATACTTATAAAAGGCAATGTTTGTGTGCGTGTGTGTCTGCGATGAAATGAAGACATAAAATTTGGCACAGGTAGTCGTAATGATGACTGAATGCACCTCGAAGCCGGAATTTTAAAATTTAATCTAGAAAATTTTTTATTTAATGTTTTGTGTTGTTTTGGGTAATTTTCGGCACGTATACGGCTGTAGTATCTTTTCTAATGATCGTTGAAAAACAATCAATGCACTATCGGATAGAACAAATAATTTAAGTTCTAATGAAGTTTATTTTGAACTTCTAACGTAATTTACTGAAGTTTGAGAAATTAAAAAAAATAGTAAGTTTTTCCGACGAAATTTTGTTCGCATTTAAATGTACTGCATCAGCCGTTCTAAGAACTTTAATTTTTTCAATTTTTTTGAGTTAATGAATGGAATATCCCCCCCAATTTAAGACAAGAAAGGATAAAATTGAACGGTTGGTTGAATTTTAATTAATTTTTTTCTGAAGTGTTAAAAAAGTTTCGCGTCATAATTTCTCCTCGTGGTTCTTCGTAATAAAGCCGCGTGACGTATTTACCCTACATGCATTTTCGTCGAAACCACAGAGAAAGAGCACGCGACGTTATAATTCCTTTGTTTTCAACGCGTCGACAGAACATTCTTTTAGTTGGTGTTTTACATAATGAGGCTTCAAAGTTTCAACCTGAAGTGGAGGATTTCATCTTTTTTCCCCCCTTCTCTGATTCATTTTGAATGTATTTAAATACTACAGAAATTATGTTTGTCGTATTGTTCCATTTAAAATCGTATAAAATTTTATTCGGTTTTCATTCTTTAACGTTTTACCTGGTTTATAGGAATCAATCTTTTAAATCCTAAAAAATTTTTTTTGAAAATATTGGTTTATTTTGTGCTGTAACTTCAATTTGAAATCATTTTGTTGGATGGCTTTAATTCAAAGTATCTAATGTCACCAGTTAACTATTTTAAACAAGATCCAAAGATTTTAAGGCGTCAGCCTGACTGAATTATAGCTCCATTTTAGAGAGCGAACCAGCTGGTTGTTTTTACTAATTTGAATTCTAATAGCATTGTTTGAAGTAAACTTTATAATTTCGTTGTTGCGTAAAAAAAAAAAAAAAAAAAAACACGAAGCTGTCGCGAAGAAAAATCAGCGGTCAAAATCAATAATATATATTTTTTTGTATTGATTTTGTTTTCAAAAATTTATTTTATGTCATTGTGGGCTTTGCAAATTTTTTTGTTGAAATTCATGACACCACGGGCAACGCCGTGCGGGTATGGCTAGTATTGTGTATGAATGATTAATATGGTACTTGAGAAAAATAATGCTACAATCGAGCTGGTTTTGACAACTGGAATGCTTTCGCTTTTACCAGTAATTAATTTTTCTGACAAAGTGTTTTTTCGTAAAGAAACTCTTTATTTAACGGATTACATTAAGCTATTACAGATATTTTAGACACACTCAGTCTAAAGGGACTTTTTGGTTTTCAGTCGCTCCAGCTCGAGGGTTCCCAACCTTTATTCCCTCTCGCACCCCTTGATTAGTCCTTTTATTTTCGCGTACCCCCTACTGTCATATCCCCCCCCCAACCGTCCGTCTATGCAAAGAAGCTTTTTATAAATAATTTTAAGGGCTCATGTTAGCTTAAGTGTAAAATGACTCGAATTAATAACATTTGCTGGACTTATTCTTTATTTTATATTTTATTGCATTTTTACAATAGTATAAGTTCAACTCCAAAACAAATGAAATCTGTATTGAAATAATTTCGCATTAACTTATAAGGATGGCAAAAAAATTACTCTCTGTAATAATCAAAGTTTCGAGTGGTACAGTTATTAAATAGCAAGTATTATCTCGGAGTAACAAAATTCTATAACTTTTTTAATTCTCTACGTTTTCTTGTTTCCGCCATTGCAAACTTTGATTTCGCGTACCCCAAGGGGTACTCGTACCACAGGTCGGGAACCTCTGCTTTAGCTTTTTGGGAACAGCTTTTAACTTAGGATAGTAAATGAAAATCCCATAGAATAATCCCACGGAATTATTCGCAAAAACAGAGTGATTATGCAGGTTGAATTTTAATTAACCTTCAACTTAGAGCTAAAAAAAATTCTTAGAGCCTCACTAAATGTCACTACGAATGCTTGCAACGAGAGAGGGCATAAAAAGAAATTATTTAACGTTACTTCCATCCTGTGGCGAATCCAGGATTTGGGTCTGGGAGGGGCTGAGGTCATAAAAATTTTGTATCGTCGTGACGAATGTCAAACCTCATAGCTTATGCGAAACAAAACACTTTAACTTTACAGACTTTACTCAGCTGACAATAGGAATCATAAAAAAACAATGCAATATTTTCGATAATTTAATAAAAATTACAATGAAATAGCTAACCAAAAAATGTTTTCGACCGCGTCAACGCTGCAACTACGAGTGGAATGATTACAAAAGTGGGAAAATTTTCGAGCGTGTCAAGACAGGAAGCAATGTTGTCATGTTTTGTTTTTTAGGGAGAGATTAAGAACAAACAGTTGCAGTGACCCCACAGCACCCCCTAGATTCGCCACTGCTTCCACCCTTTATCAACATGTCTTCCAAACCGCCATATTCAACCGAAGATCGTATTTTATTGTCACAACTTTGTATGTATGTGTTGAAAATACAGCACTGTTTCTACGGAAGTGATTTGCAACGTTAAAAACCTGATGAGCCTTCTAAAGTAAAGGGAAAAGAAAATTTCAGTTATGTTCATTGGCGTAGCTGCAACCTTAGCCGCCCGGGGCGAACTTAAAACATGCCGCCCTTCCTTTACAACTTACATACGGCGCATAAACCTCAAAATAAAAATAATGAATTTCCGAAAAAATCAACATTTTATTGGCAACATAATTCGTCGTTTGACGCCCTCGTTCTCTGCAGGTAGGATGCGAAATCGCGCGCTCACCCTTTCTTCACATATCGGCAATTTACCGACAAAAGGCGAAAAATACGAATACCAGGAGTGGCGCCAGCGCGGGGACCTGCCTGGGCCCCCCTGTCGGGGATGCTGTGCCCCCCCGTTCGGATTCTAAGTTGTAGCTTAATTAAAACTCACCTTGCATACTATCCATATTAAAAACGAGGAAGAAAAATTCTGGAGGTAATGTTTTGAAATTAAGTCAAATTATTTTTTAAACAAATTATTCTAAGCGATCCAACGCCATTCCTTTTGAAAGTCTATATTTAATCCAGGATGTCAAGTCTGCCGAGCCTAGTCGATACGTAGACTATGCTTTCGAATGCAGCATTGAAGTCCCGGTCGGCTTGACGCTTTGTTCCCGTTTCCTACATGGTGTTAAAAAGGAATGACACGAGATAGGTGAATTATGACGAGAGAATGTTTCCGTTAGTTTTTTTACTTTAATATTTGTTACAAAAATGATGTAAAATAGTAAAATAAAATTTATTTTGTTCTATTTTAATCAGGCCCAAAATATCCTTATTAAACTTTGTGACAATCTACTTAATTATTATCGCAACCTGATCATATGCATATTGTCTATTCTTATTGAGTTTCTCTTCGTTATTCTCGCGATGTTAGTTCGGTTTGTTTGTTTCGTTTTTCTAGATTTATTTGAAGTATGGCAAATTTTTATGTATAATTTGTCTTTTAATATCTTACATTAATTAATAAAAAATAATAGTTAATCCAGCAACTAATTTTTTTTCCTGCATTTCGATGTCTTTCAGTGAATTAATAAATGGAGTTATAATACTTTAATATTTTTTAAATCTCTGCTCGGGAAAAAATAAGGATTAATGGACTTTCAATACAGAATAATTTTCTTTTTCGCTATGTCCTACTGCGGAAATGTGTCACATTTTAGGTAATTCCGTATTTTTTTTTTAAACAACAGAATTCTTGAAATATTTTTTTATCAATTCACACAACAAAGTGGCGCCACTGTTATGGAATCAAAATTAAATTAAATTAAGCGTTTAGCTGATAATTAAGTTCAGAAAATAATAAAATAGAATAGTTGTTCTGAGTTTTCTTTATAAACCAGAATAGATTATGATATTTTTAAATATAAAAAATATTGCTAATACAAACTTAGTATGTTCTATCAAAGATTTTTAAAGTCGTATTAGGCAAGATAATGAATGCAATTGGCTTGAAATATGACAATTCTTTTCGTTATAGAATTTTCTTAATTTAATTAATAAACACAAATCATAATTAAGAATTAATAGGCACAAATTATAATCATGTATAAAACAATTCTCCATTTTGTCCTTAATAATAATTGCAAGAAATGTATTTGATTATTATCCAGTCAAGGTCAAAAGGAGGGTCGTAGAACCATTGGGGATTGCATTGTTTCGCACACGCTTGCACAGCGCCCGCTTCTTCCACCTTCTCCAATACTTTTACTCAATAACAGTTAAAAACGCACCTTTTATTATTTAATTAAACTTTGCTGAATAATTATTTTAAGTCAGTATTTGAGATTTTAAGTGAATTTTTTCATTCGTCTTTAATTAATGTTAAACATTCTTATTTATTATTCAAATATGGAACCCCGAAACATTTATCCACTTGAAAAGGGGTTACGAGAGGAAAATATTTAAGCCCAAACGATTTTTTAAAATACATTTATTTAACTTGATTTGTTTCATGTCTGTAAACATGAAATGTGTATTCCCGTTGGCCATATTCTATTTTATTATTTTCTGAACTTAATTATCAGTTAAACGATTAATTTAATTTAATTTTGATTCCATAACAGTGGCGCCACTTTGTTGTGTGAATTGATAAAAAAATATTTCAAGAATTCATACTATTTATAATAAAGAATAATAAATTAAAGACTGAGAATTAGAAAATGTTGAAAATAAAATAATATCTTCTTTGTAGTACACTGATAAAAGTGTGTCTTTAAAACATGTTTTTATTAAATTCCATCGCCTTTGCTGTCGAAAAACAAATGTCGTAAGCATATAGGATAACAGCAGGAATCAGCTGGCAGTATCGTTTGTCATGGCGATTTCATTTCCATGCTGAGGAAAAAAGAAACACGGAAGAAAGGAAGGGGGGAAGAGGAAGAAAAAAAAAGACAGATGGCGTCTGTCTGTCTACTGCGGATGAGTCAGCTTAGTGAATCCCGTTGAAAACCGCCTGTGAAACACTTCTGAAAATGATAACAATATCAATGTGTTTGTTATTCGTTAGCTTCCACGTTTTATTTAGACAAACCCTCAGAATTTTTATCTTAAAACGAGAAATATAAAATTCGGAGGAATCAATGTAACAGCATGATGTGGGTTTTCTTAACCTTAACATGTGAACTTTCTTCTATGCAGTCTCATATATTATACAATTAGTGACGTAGTAATAAGAGCATTAACTTTGAACTAAAATCAGGGACTTCTTGAGTTTCTTATTCGGCCTTACCAGTTATTTACAATTTCCATTGAACTAATGTAATTGTCTGTAATATAATAATTACAGAACACAATAACCCTTAAGATTCTGACGGTGCGGCCTTTTGCCCTATTGTCGAAATTGAGTGAGACCTTTCAGTGCAAAAAGGTCCCTCCTCTCAACTAGATAGCTATAAGAGCGCATTTCTTGGAACTGCGTTGCAAAATAAGAGAGAGATGGTCTGAATCCTCAATTTGCGATAGATTTTTGCATTTCTAAATAATTTTTTAAAAAGTGTTAAACTGTTTTATTGTATTTAATGGTGTAGTGCACTACCAAATACGAAATGTAGCCGATCATTTAATTTTTAGTTATTCTTAAGAGGAGCGATCTGAATACTAAGATTGTGATATCTCTGCATCTATAAATTTAAAATTTTGTAGGTATATTTTGTTGTATTAATCAATAAACAAATGTACTCAAAATTAGTAAATTCAGAATTTTATTGATAATTTAAATTTTCATTACTCCAGAGGATCCAGTGGCGAATCCAGGATTCGGGTCTGGGGGGGGGGGCGGAGGTCAGAAAAATTTTGTATCGTAGTGACGAATGTCAAACCTTTTGGCTTATGCAAACCAAGACACTTTAACTTGACAGACTTTGCGCACCTGACAATAAGAATCATACAATACATTCTATAATTTAATAAAAAATACTATGAAATAACTAGCCAAAAAATGTTTTCGACCGCGTCAACGCTACAAGTACAAGTGAAATGACTAGAAAAGTAGGAAAATTTTCGAGCCTGTCAAGCCAGAAAGCAATAATAGCACGATTTTATTATATTTTTTAATGAAAATTAAGAACAAACAGTTGTAGTGATTTTAAATAAAATCAAGAATTTTGGTTAAGGTCTGGGGGGCTGCAGCCGATAGCCCCCCTGGATTCGCCACTGATCGACATAACTATTGAAACATTATGGTATCTTTCTGGATTTTTAAATTTTAACTGAATGCACTGTGTAATATTAGCATGAAAATTGAAACTCATTACAACTGTAGCTTTATTTACTTATTATTGCATTGTATTGTAGTTGCAAACTAAGGCTGGAGCACTGAAAATCTACAACTACATCATGCAGCCTACGAATTAATTTTTAAAAATGCCTCGTTATTAAGCTATGGAATCCATGAAATTAACCTAAAGAAAAAATACAATGTAGAATAAAATGTATTAAAAGAATCTATCGTACATCAATGTAGTAGCTAGAAAAGTACTGTTCACTGGCAAACTCATTGATATCAAAAGACACCCGGAGATGTAGTCCTTTAGAGGGTTGACTAGTACGTCCAGTTTGTTTACAGCAGAATAACCGAAAGATTAGACCTGGCCTGTCATCCCGCCTGAGTCTCTGAATGCGCAGGCCGCCGCCTCAATAACGCGCGAACTGTGGCTCGTTACCTAATGGCCAACACCGGTATAGAGACCCCTCCCTCAGGAGATACACCTGGTCATCGGATATGAGGGCAACACAACCACACGCCCATTAATATGCCCCAGAAGAAGCGAGAACCGCTTTCTTATACGGCGACTTCTGATACACGTACTCGTGGTGTCACCCGGGGGAAAAAGGGTTTACAGAAAAACAATCAGAAGTCGTGTTTCCATACCCTGATTAAGCATCCGGAATTATCTGAATGATATTCGTCTTGACGTCAATACGGAAACCGAAGGTGGAGTCCTATTAGCCATCACCGACCACGGCCCAATGCCTCCCTCCTAGGAGGTACATCCCGTCATCGGAGTGGAGTTAACTCAACCCCACACCATTATTATTTATTTATTTAAAGAAAAGCACTCTACAGAGAAAACTTCATTTACAGAGTGCTATAAACCACGAGCACACAAAAGCCACAATTAGTAAATCACAAAAAAGTGCTTTAGAAAATAAAAAAGTTGAATACAGAGAATACACAAAATCATAAAAAATTTGCAACCGCATATATAATTAAAAACCAAAACACGTAATCACAAAAACATTAAAACACGCTATGATTCTAAAAGTCGTATTTTTTTTTAAAAAATTAAAACATTTTATCAAAAGATCATTTCCAAAAGTCAAGGGTTAAAAAGTCAAAACACATAAGCACCGATTCCTGAAAACCACATCAGGAGTTAAAAGAAGAAAATACACACTTGAGATAAAAAAATAAATAAATTGCAACACTTAAGATAGAAATAAATCGCAACACTGAAGATAAAAATAAATTGCAACACGGCGCCGAAAGCGGAGTACAAAAATTAAACACAACATATAAAAAACATTAAAAAATGGTCGAATACATAAACAACACGGAAAATTAAAACGCATAAAAATCTAAAAAGTTGGATATCAGTCTAGTGTAAAAAGGCAAAATAAAACACATTATGTATTTAAAAGTTGTAAGCATTTCGATTTAAAAGCACCAGGAGACATATTAAAAATGTCAAGTTCATCTGAGTACTTGTAAAAATTTTATAAAATTTGTATAAAGTGAACTTGTTGACAAATTAAATCTAGAAATAAACTTGAACTATGGTTCCCCCAAGATCTGGCAGGCACAGCGAAATTTATAGAGCTCAGTATATCACTACAATCGATCGAACCATTAATAACT
Source organism: Araneus ventricosus (assembly GCA_013235015.1). Taxonomy (NCBI): domain Eukaryota; kingdom Metazoa; phylum Arthropoda; class Arachnida; order Araneae; family Araneidae; genus Araneus; species Araneus ventricosus. The sequence continues at coordinate 142,554 of BGPR01000529.1, forward strand.
TTGCAAAAGAAGAGAACGCAGAAAACATCTTGTCTGGAACATAAGCTAGGCATATTAAAGATATTACGTAGAAGTGAAGAAGATACTTCTGCCAGTAAAATCCATTTTTCTTGTAAAGTAAATATCGCAAGAAGTTGGTTTGTATTCGTTCAATAATTTCAATTTTGTTTCGGTAATTGGGATCCCAGATAATACTGCAATATTCCAGATCGGATCGGACATGAGTGTAGTACAAGACCTTCAGGGCAAGTTCATTGGAAAATTCTCTGGTTTTGCGTTTAAGAATTCCAAGCCTACGATATGCCTTAGAGACAAAGGAATCAATGCGTTGGGAAAAACCAAGTTTAGTGTCAGAGATGATACCGTGACTGAATTTGAGCGTGAAAGAATATTGTTAATTTTATATACATGATTCAGAGATTGAGCTTTTCGAGTATAATGAAGAACACAAAATTTTTCAATGTTCAGGTGTAATCTGTTGTCTGTGCACCACTTAAAAAGACAATCAAGATCTCTTCGTAAAAGAACAGCATCTAAATTGGGGACAAAGATATTAAAACAAAATAAGGAAAATTTTAACTGTGATAGAGGTAAAAATACAATAATATTAATAAAAAAAACGAATGAAAAAGAACGAGGAGGAAGAAGATTCCTATGGATGATGTCATCAGAAGCCTCCATCCATGCAGATTTTAGAATAGGTTTTCTGTCGAGGAAAACGACTTTAAGGTTGAAATTAAACTTTTTTCCTCTGAGACCTGCACCTATTCCGGAAAAAATTGGAAACAAAATAAGGAAGAAAACATTTATGCACAAAGAATAAATTCAAAACAGTCTGTTAAACAAAGTCTGAAAAAAAGGGGCTTGAATATCTTACCTCTCTTGGTTGTGGAATGAAAAGACGCTTAACAAAGTAAACTTTGTTTATAGGTATAGTTAAAACTTTCCTTATTTTGTTTTAATATCTTTGTCTTCGCATTTTTTCCTGGATGATTGCTTTTATTATTGTTATTTTGTCTTTATTAGATATTTTTCTACCTAAATTGGAGCGTACTGAACTAAACAATTTCAAGTCGTCAGCAAATAAAAGACACTCAGAGTACTTAAAAACACAAGGTCATTAATGAATAACATAAAAAGCAGAGGTCCAAGATTAGAGCCCTGTGGGACACCGGAAGTACTTGTAAACTCATGAGAAACAGCATTATTAAAATAAACATAGAGTGTCTGATTACATAAATAAGAAAGAATCCAATCAGTCAGGTTTACATGAAAACCAATACCATGTAACTTATTTAAAAGAATGCCAAAATCGATAGAGTCAAATGCCTTAGAAAATTCCGTGTAAATAGCATCAAGTTGAGAACCAGATTCAAATGAAGAAATAGTTTTATCAGTCAAGTAGATTAAATTAGTGGTTGTTGAGCTCTTTGGTATGAACCCGTGTTGAGATGTAGAAATTAGATTTTAACTTGCTGGAAAACCTTTTATGGATTATACTTTTGAAAATCTTAGATATAGGACTTAAAATAGTAATGGGTGGATAATTTTTACAATCCTGTGCATCACCTTTTTTAAAAACAGGAATAATCCTTGTTTGCTTTCAGACATGAGGAAATACTTTTGTTCTCAACGACAGGTTAAACAAAACAAGAAGGAGATAAATGAAAAACTCTGCTTATTCCTTAATAATAAAAGAATGAATGTTATCAACACCAACATTAATCTCCTGGTTTATATTGAATACCAGAAGGGAAATCTCGCAGCAACATTTTTTTAGAAGGAATAGTTCTGCTGAAAACATGGTATAATCAATTATAAAAGCTAAAAACTGTATCATTTATGTCATTAAACTTAAGTAAAAAATTCCAATCAATCTCACGGAATAAATACCGCATACTTAAAAAATTTGCCCTTTTAAAATCAAGTCTAAAGATATTTACATTCCTCTTATTGAGGTGGACAGGTACAAAACCCATGGAAGCTGACAGAGCAGGATGATGTTTGACCTCAGGTACCAAAGATCTATCGCTGTGCCAGACAGAAATATCATTAAAATCGACGTAAGTCAAAATCAAATCAAGATATTTATTATTACAATTAAGAGTATTGTTGTATTGACTCAAATTAAAAAGATTCATAAAACTGGGCAATTCATAAACAATTGGGTTGTTGTAATAAGAAAAATCATGTATAGATGAATTAAAATCACCACAAATGAAAATTTTATCAAAAAATCCAAATCTCTGTGAACAATAAAAAAAATTAACATACGTGTCGCCTGTGATTTAACGTGACTGAATCAAGATAGCCTCGAGATACAAGCCAGAAACGTCTAATTTACGAAAGAAAAACATTTTTTGATAGCCACAAGAACACCACCACGTCTGCTAGAATTAGCTGAGGAACCACGTTCCTTTCCGAAAACAAGATGTCGATCTTCGAATAGGTGCACGGAATCCATATCCCCACAAAGTCATGTTTCAGTAACACAAATCACATCATATTCCCAAGAAGCCACAGAACTATATGAACTCGACAGTTTTGGTGCGTAAACCACGAAAGTTTTTATGAAACAAAAAAAGTCATTTCGAATTTGTGTTTGTTGACGAATCCAATCAAGAAGGATGGTTGCTGTCGGACCCAGGAATAACTTCTTGGGATATCTGGTCATTTTTTAGTTTACCATAAAACTCGGCGATAAGACAACCCTCAGGCCAAAACAATGCATCCTATAACTGCTGAATGTCGTTTTCATAAACCTCGATGTGGTAAGATGAGTAGGTACTTACTTACTTGGTTTCAAGTCTTATGACACTGAAGAAATTTCAATTTCAATGGAGCCAAAAAGTTGGTAATAACATTTACGGTGGTATCAGGTCCTAATCGAGATAAAAACATCGCCTTCCTCTTTGCCATTTTACGAACTATCTTTAGGCCAGAAATTTTCCCAGCGCCATTATTTACAACTTTCGCATTTACCCTTTTACCCTTAACTACAGGGCCAAACACTATTATTAGACTTTTTATTATTAGGCATTAGTAGACTTTTTCTCGAATACTCTCCTAAAAATAACACGTAAACCATTATGTCTTTCTTTAAAAAACTTCACCTTATCTTCCCGCATGAGATCGCCGTCAACAGCCCTCAGCGCCATGTTGCCAACTCCCACTAAGGAAACGAGAACTCGCTTATTTACCCGGCGGCTTCTCGTCCACGTACTCGTGGTGTTCCCTTTGGAATTTACAGCAGAATAAATTTGGCCTTAAATTTAACAAAATATTTCGTGATCATACGTGTAAACAGTAACAGTTTACTGAGAAGACAAATTTGCTTTTGGTTGCAAAGTTATTTCTGAAAAGATGCACATTCAGGTTGCAAATGAATCCAGATAGCACGTAAGTTTGCAGCAAATTTGATTTTGACTTGATAATTTGACGCGTCAAACATAAAGCAAGTTCGCCGTGACAACTAGCGCCACCCTCGCTTGCAAAACGCGTTTGCCACAAGTTCGCCTTGACAAATAGCGCCACCTCCTTTGCATTGCAAGCTTACTGTAAGTTTGCAAAACTAGCTTGATGCAAAGATAGCACAAAGAGATAATTATCTTTGTCTCTGTTTTTAAAAAACATCCGATTTTTAGTAGCATCTCCTAGACCGTCCTTCTTTTTATTGATTCAATAAATCAATGATAATTTGTAAAAAAAACTAACTTTTTTATAAAAAAATTTTTTGAAACATTTTCCATCTTTTTACTAAATATAATACTCGCACTTTAAAGAAAACTATATCGCCTTTTTCTGAATGTTGAAATTTTAACGTTTATAAACAAAATTAAACCGAAAATCAGTCAATGTTTTTTGAAAAATAAACTTATACAATTTGTCCCATTTTAAAGTAATTACTTTGGAACTCTAATTTCATAATTTATTCTACTAGCAAAACGTAGTTATTAGCGAAAATCGCTCTCTCTTTGACTTCAAATCATATTCTCAACTCAAAAAATTAATGAAATCAAGAAAACAGTTTAAAATAAATCGTATACGAATCGAATCAAACTATGTATTAGCGAAATCTATCTTCTCCTCTCTGAGTGTAACTGGCCTCAGAACCGGTAGGTCTCGAGTTCTAATCCGGGTTGTGTTCGTTTTGCTATAATTTACAATGAGTTGGACGCGGCAAGCTTGCTGCAAGTTCGTACCATGGTGACTTCGAAGCTTTCATTAACTTGTTGCAAGCTTGCACTCTTGTCATGTCAAACTTGTTTCAAGCTTGCACTCTTGTCATGTCAAATTTGTTGCAAGCTTGTTGCAAACTAAAATTGCTATCTGGGAATAGGTTTGGAGATGTTTTTCTGACACTATTACTCTGATTATGGTTTAATTTCGTCAGAAATAGCAGTATTCATGTTTTTTAAACAATTAAATTTCCTGAGGCTATCCGAAATAGTCTGCGAAATATTTTGTAAAATACTTTGCTATCATTTCTCTGCGGAATCTATGACGGTTGCTCGTACGTTCTGCACAAGTATTTTATAAAAAATGCACTTCCTTTTCTTTAAACTTCTTTAAAAAAATTAAATTCTGGATTGAAATTAAACACACATCACATCGAAAAGAAAACGTTATGGCGTGTTTAGAGTGAACATTCGAAGACGATGTGACAACACAAAGTGTAGAATTACTGATGTGAAACATACGGAGATATAAAATAAAAGCAGAAAGAACAGAACGAATGAAACTAAATGATGTTAGGTCTTTTAATTAAGTTATTCTTTGAAGTTTGAAACAGATCCTTTTAATATGCGCTTTATTAAATTTTAAGTGAAAACTGGATCTTTTAAAAATACGCAATGGAAGATGCCTAGTTTTATTCGAAATTTCTTGCAGTCAAAAGAATTTGTTTTAATATTTATGAATTATAAAATAATGTGGTGAGAATAATTGTATTATGTTAGCGTTAAAAATTTTTGATATCTATTAAAAATTCAGAGAACACTATAGAAGAGATACGATGCGAACGGGTATTTTTATTTGTAAAGGGAAACAAGTTCTCTTTAATAAACAAGATAACTGATATTCACTATGGGAACAGTTTTGAAAATAATTTCCAGGAATGTGAGTTTTCCCTCTCACTTAATGAACTTACATGTCTATAACTGATCGCGGACTTCAAAAATCCTATTTATTTGTTTCGCTTCAGTTTGATATGTTTGATGTCATAGATTGAACTACATCCACTCTGACAGGCTATTTGTTTTCTAATCAGAAACAACAACTCATGTCCCTAGTGAACTTTCACTAGAGAAACCTAGTGACCTATAAAAGCTGCTGCCTACAATATCAACGTAGACTCTTTTTGCAGGCTAAATTAATGCATTCGCTTTGAAATGAATATAATAAGTAAACTCATTTGAGAATTATAGTGTACTTATTTCGACTGAATTTTGAATTTTGTTTATATTTATATTTCTATGTAAAAGAATTCAATCGACATTTTGAAAGTGCCAGATAAAAAAATCGTGCGTATGTTGCTTACAATTCTCTCTAAACAACTAATGTTTTCCTGTTCGATTTTGTTTTGATCGAAAATTTGAAATTTTAACAGTTGAGCTGCATTTGATTAATAGAAGCTACTTTATCAATCCTAGCAAACGATTTTTCTGTGTTGCTGTCAAAATACGCAGCAATCGATTAAAAATTTAAAAACTATTATTCACAAAACTTCACTCTTTTTCATATTTGCCCACTCTTCCCCAATATTTGTAATGTCCTTGATTGAAGTTCAAATAATTTGTCTCCGTTATTAAAGAGGTAAAAATGCTGAGAATCCTCTTCCGTAAGAGCAAAAATTCAATAAAAAGATGTTGCTACCGGTTGGTATACTTTTGCAGCTTTGCTTTTCGTTCAAAATCTGAATAAATTAACTTATTTTAGGACAAATAGAATAATGAAATGGAAGCGCTGCAATAAGAGCGATTAGTTTTCTCTGAAGAAAGTGACTGAAGTGAAGAAAGTGACATTGAAAACAAAAGGTTGAGTTGTCATTTTTGTTTCTTAGTTCCATTGTCATTTACAAAAAAAGGGGGGGGGATACCTGTTGTGTTCCGGTGATTGTCTCATTTTCAGAAATGAGAAGGAACATTTATTTCGAAGAAATAATTTATTAGAAAACTACGCTATGCGTATGTACAAAATACATTTATTTCGTTGCGTTGTCTCACTGTAGTTCGTCCTTTTTGTTTTTAACGGAAAACTTTTTCTTGGATCGTTTTCTCCAAGAGTCTCGATGTCCAGTATACAGTTTTAACCGACTTCAGTTGTAAAGTAATTAAAAATCAAAAATTGGGAAGTGTCCTCTATAATTTTCACTGTCTCTGGGGTGGAACCTATTGTTAGGTGGATGATTGTTTCTTTATTTGTAAAACGTCCCTACTGTTTCTTCACTGTCGCTGAAAACTTCAAGCCGATTAGTCCACTGTGGTAGTAAATGCCATTGAGAATCTTACATTAATTTTTTGTGCGTGTTTCTGTGTTTCAGTCAATCAGAATTCCATTTGAGGTTTTCCATACGACTGTTTATTGTGGTGACTGGGAAAGAGTCATTGGACTATGGAAACGAGTCGTTGTTTCAGTTGGCGAGCTTGAAGAAAAATCAACTAGAGTTTCAATGATTTTAAAATTATTCATAAGGTTGCATTAAATACTATTGAGGCGGCTTTGAAATACACTTAACAGCAACAGAAAGTCTCAATTAAGGACATTATGTATTTCATGAGGTGGCGTGTTATAGCAGCTAGAAAACATCAAGGGGAGCAAATTGCTGTTGCAAACTTTTTAAAGAAAAGCCTAACTGCTTTGTCGATAGAGATTAATTTGAAAGGTGTTTACGTCTAGTTGTTTAGTTTGTTGGCCAATTAACTTCAGCAACCAACTTATACAGCCAAAAAATTTATTTTTCTTCGAATAACTTCTTCATTATAATCTTGAAATACAGTATGATGAAAGCTAATAAATTTAATACATGTATAGAGTATTTTACATGAAAAAGCTCGTAGTTTTCCTTTCCTTGTTATCCGATTCCCGTTCATGTCATACTAGGGGAATATATATATATGAATCATCTTTTACTTTGCTTCTGATGCTTTAACTTAAATCAGCACAGAATAAGAATTTTTAGCCTCAAAAGATATATTTTTCTTGAAATAAAAGTTTCAAAGAAAATTATGAAAGTGCAATAAACAAATAAGAGTTTAACAAAATTAAAACAAATATAATTATTCTAAAAACAAATTATATTTAATATTATTAATAAAGAGATTGTTGAGTGACATCTTAGAACTATGAACATAAAAAAAGACTATTACGAGTAAATAAAACTCTTAAGCTGATTTTCTTTTAATGCTTTCATCTTTATCAAGAAGGAATAAAATTCTTTTGGCCCTGAACCTTAGCCTACCTTATTTGCAGGCACGATGAGTTCGAATAAAGCGTTATTTGTAGGCGCGATGCTTTCGAATAAAGTGTTATTTGTAGGCACGATGCTTTCGAATAAAGCGTTATTTGTAGGCACCTTGCGATCGAACAGAACGTTATTTGCAGGTATTGTGCTTTTGAATAAAACGTTATTTATATGTACTGCACGGGCAGATGAAATGTTAATTGCAGGTACAGTAGTAACGGATAAAATGTTATTTGCAGGTATTTTCCATTCTGTTAACTTGTACATTTGTGTTTTCTTAACGACACTACACTGTTTTAATTATTTCAGAATTCTATTATCAGTTAACCGATTAACTTATTTTATGCCAGTGGCGCCATCTACTTATTAATTTAAGAAGAAATTGTTTAAAAAATTATATTTATAATAATGAATTCTAAATTAAAAACTAAAATGAAGAAAATAATTAAAATAAAATATTACTTTTTAGTACACTAATGAAACAATGTTTTTTTAAAACAGTTTTTATTCTTTTCTTAATTTAGAACACTTGTTAATTGGAGAGATGGAATTTACATTAGGAGTTATTTTGAATTTATTGGATAATATACCGTGTTTGGAAAAAGGAATAAAATATAGAAAAAAATATTATTTTCCCATAAGTTTTAGGACAATATTATCTGACACTTAAGCTATCCAAAATATTAGTCATGCCGCAAAGAGGATGGAGGCAAAAAGTGCTTAGGAATATGTAAGAAAAGTGTGTTAAGATTTTTTGGAAGTTTTTAATTTTCAAGGATTAAAAATAAATCGATTAAGGTGATACTAAAATGAGGAGATAATTATGGGAGCAGAAGACGGTAATAATGGCGAGTGAAAACATTCGAAGAAAGGGTTTGTTACCCAGGGACCGAACCCCAGAACATTGAATTGCAAGCGCAATGCCTTAACAACTGTACTATCGGAACGCACTACTGGTAGGTGAAACAGGGGTTTTTCTTATTTCAACTGTCATTTATATAGTATTTTGGAATTTTAAAGATTGCTGAATTTTAGATTGAGGGGAAGGTTTGATAAAATGTATTTGCAAGTTTTTGATTCAACATTTTTTTTTAGAATTACCCAAGTCGCTGACTTAAACTATTTTGATTTTGACCTGAACGTTCTCTGGCTCTCATAAGCCATCTCTTTCATTTCTAACTGATCTCTTTCGAATCATTTCATCCGAAGTTCCATTATATTGTAAGAAATATTGTGAACTCTACGTCTTAAACTCATTTTTTGAGAGAAAAAGTTATTTTACACCACAACGAATATAGTATACAGGCTATTTCCATGAAGTTATGCCTAACATGGCGGAGGCTTCCGGTTTTGTTTGGTAACAGACATTGCCATCAGACAAAAAAGAAATTAACCCCCTTTTTCCGCCACGTCCTTTTCGGCCTTAGCGTTTTATGTATATAAATTACTGTACGGCTAATATTGTCGATGCTTCATTTTTAAACAGGGTGCTCGAACTTGAAGGTTCTTAACTCCTGGGACATTGCTGGAAAATTGACATTACAACATAGAACTTATAGCAATTTTGATTTTGTACAACTTTAAATGCGTACGAGTTTTGTGTACTTTGAATGCGAGTACTTTATACATTATTGAATGCTAATATCTGAAATATTTCTCTTACATGTATTATATATTTCTTTTTTAAGATATACAAAGGCCTAATTAACTTTTTCTAGTGAATATAAATACAAATTTATAATGAAAATTCATTATGTGCAATTTAATTGTGTAGACGTTGTGTGTTGAGTGAACATTAGCATTTTGAGCTGATCGCATCGCTTTTGTTCATTTTATAAGATTATGTTAAAAATAAATTAATTTATGAATATTACGTAGATGATGTTATGATATTGTGTTAAAAAAGTATTCCAAGAAATTTACTCTTTATATGCTAGGTTTGCCAAGTAGTCACGCAATCTTCTAGGTTTGATGACTTCAAATAGCTTTGGTGAGCTGTGCCAAATTATTCGCTTGGCAAACCTTTTACTCACAGTTGTAAATCTTAAAAAAAAACTGATGATTTCTGTGAATAGACTTTCCAAGTCTTGCGCAGAAGGTTGCAGAGAAGAATAAATTGCAATTTAGTGAAATTCACGAAACCGTGTCTAGCTTCTGCTGAGTTATACAAATTATTTTATTCCTTATCAACAAAAGAGAATATAAAATTTTCTTTTTATAAAGCTGTAAATAGGTATTCGTTGCATAGCATTTATCAAGGATTATTTCACATTTTAATAAGGATAATCTAAGACATTGACAGTATATGTGTTGAAATTTAAGGTGATGTTAATTTAGCCTTCAACATATGAATTTCTGAACAAATGTGCACACCAAGACTCCTTTGTCTGTATTAAAATCGGATGGTAAAATCACCTGTTTATGTAGCGCAAGAATGTTCAATGCATATACAATCTTGGTACGATATTGATCAAAATCCAATAAATAAATAAAAAGAGTAAAATAATTCAGAAAAATGTGAAATAGTTATTCTGAGGCACTGAATTGAAATTCAGGACCAGTCGGGGGGGGGGGGCATTTCGACCTGTTACAAAGAGTCAGAAAATCGGAACCATCTCGGCTTGTGACGAATATCTCATTACTTTAGTAGTACAAATCGCACTTTCTCATTCCAACCCAGTGACCATATTCTTCATGTACAGGATCTCTTACACTAACGACCGAGTTCCATTCTGACTGATTAGTCGCAAGTCGGATTTATATTTTTCAACACTAATTTTAGTTAAATTAGTTATAATTTTAGTTAAAATTGTACATAAAACAAATAAATATAAATATATGTATTATTATTTTACGTTAGGTGAAAAATGCGTAATACGTATTTTTTATAAAAATACAACCTGAAAGTATGTTTTATTAGAAACTTGAAATTTATTATTATTTTTTTTTGTGGTCGTTATCGCATATGGTCGTAAGTCGAGGAGAGGTTCGGATCTATTCTGGTACCCCCGGTTGGGTAGGGAGACGTCACTTTTTCCGCACGTTAACAACGGGAAAAGTGACGTCTCCCAACCCAACCGGGGGTACCAGAATAGACCCCGTTGTTACAAAAGTTTGGAATGAGGATTCAAATTTACTTCACTTTTCATCAACTTTAAACTATCTGAAAAAAATTAAATCCCGTTATTGTATTTTTAATATGAGAGTTACGCTTAAGATAAGTTTTATCGAGAACAATCCGAAACGTTTAATTCATATCAGAGACACTCTTTCAATGTGGGGCAAACAGTCCAAATTAGAGACTTTGCCGGCTAATCCGAGAAGTCTGGTTGCTTTAATTTAAATTCAAAGTTGCATAAATAGACAAAACCAATCAATTCATCTCGCTTTCTTTACTGCCAGAAACTTTTCCGCCGAATGAAACTGACACATCATTTTCCTTTAATCCTATCACTTCTGACTTTGACCTTGCTCGCGGAATTGAATCGGGAATAATTACGCCTGTGGGGAATTGAGAAAGTGCGAAAGGAAAAAAGGACTAGGCTCATCTGACAAATTGTTTCTCCACATCAAAAACTGGAAGTGAAAGGTAATTGTTCAGAGCCACGTGGGTTCCCCCTTGAGAGAACGGACAGTGGCTGTCTCGTCTTTCTTCCAGTTCCAATCACGCTGATGGAGTTCCTGGTTATTGCATGGACTTGCATAAATCCTCATGGATGTCTAAGGCTGAGGTTTTTTTTTGCAGAAACAGACGAGATAAGTTTGTTTCGCCCAATTTGGTTACTTAGTAAGTGGTTCCAGATACGATTTGCTTTCTCTGTTTGGGCAAATAGCGTGAAGTCTGAAAATATTTTTATTAATATTAAATAAACTGTTTCTACAAATGTTAAGCTCTAATAGTTTGATCTTATGTTATCTTCGAAATTAAGTAATTTAAGTTGAAATGGTAAATTTTTAATGTGAGTTTCTGTTTAAAGTGAAATTTCATTGATAATTTATCGTTAATTCAAGAAAACTTACGAAAACGCAGCTGAAATGTGTTGTAGAGTAAAGGAGCTATATTAATAAAAAAATTAATTCTTTTAAAAATACTTTAGAAAATTTCATTATTTATAAGATTTCATTCGTGTTGTACCGTCCTGCCCGCTATATTCCGCGCTAGCCCTTCCCACTGGAGCCGAGAAGAAAACTGAACTATTTCGCCCGAATTAATCTTCCCTCCCCAAAGGAAACGAAGTGGCTTTTGCCGAGAATGTGGTTCTGAAGTGTGTCTCTGCCCGGAGCCGTGACAATGGTGCGAATTGCCTAAATTAAGCTGAGATGCTATGTTTTAAATTTTAGGATGTCGGCAAGATTCTTATTTTATGTAACGGACTGAATTCGATTGATATTTAATTTGATTTTGGGTTAATTTAATTTTGATAACTCATGAAATATTTATTATTATAAATTTGTTTCTTATGTTAAATGTTAATTTGTATCGTATTATAAATAAATGTCTTGTGATATTTTAAAAGCATAGTTTTTATTTCTAAGACGTTACAGTGTGAATGTTTCCATATTTGATTCAGCTATTATTTTTTTTCCGTCCTTGCGATTCTGATTTTGAAAAATTTCATCGACAGAAGATTAAAAACAGATTCAGTTTCACTTGTAACGAACTTAAAAAATTACATTTTGGAGTTTTAAAAATGTTCTTTTAACTAAAACAAACCAATTCAAAAAAAAATAAGCAGAAAAGTTTCGGAAACTTCCGTTAAAATGGCCATTTAATCTTAAGCAGGTATTTTAAATTTCATGTTAGGAAACTTCTATGAACCCGAATTTTGTACATCGTGTTATGTATGTTGCAAAAGATCTTTTACATCAACGAAGTTAATCAACTGTTCTGATTTCTATTTTTCTCATTCTGAGAAACTTTGTGTCGGAATGAAACTGACATACACATATCATTTTCCTTTGAGACAGTGGTATTTAATACCTTTTCTGATATTGACCCTAATCTTGGAATTTAATCAGGAATGACTACTCTTGTAAGGAATCGAGCGAGTGTGAAAGGGACAAGGCACATCTGACAAATAGTTTGGTCACTTGGAATTGAAAGAGAAAGGTAATTGGTGAAACCCACGTGACAGAAAGGACAAGGCTGTCTCGTCTTTCTTGTAGTTCCAGTCAAGCTGATGGAGCTCCTGGTTATTTTATGAGCTTTCATAAATCTATTGTTGATGTTTATGGTATAGATGGAGTGTTTTGGTGGAATGGTCGAGATTAGTTTGTTTCGACCAGTTTGATTGCTTAACTTCTTCGGCTACTTTTGATAGATTCCGATGCCCATTGCTTTCATGACTCCCAAACGAATTTGGATTGCTTCAGCGTGCATGGTTTAGATTTGGCCTGCATTTCTGTTTAATAGCAGTCTTTTTTCGCTCGCATTCGCCGCCTCTCTCTTGTGTGGTGGTCTCCCTATAATCCGGCACTTCGCAAATCCGGCGTTTTCAGAAGGGCGAGTGAGGAGTTTGAAAGGAAAAACAAGTTGCTGATTGTCGATATCAGTGACTTTGGCACGAGTAAACAATCGCTGCTGCCCAAATTTTGAATTATTTTTGAATTATATTTATTATTTTAGTATAATTTTCTGTATAAATTTGTATATTTAAACATAGGTTTTGCTATTAAAATGCGTTTATTTTAAATGAATCTCCACAAATCCGGCAGTCCTTTGTCTGATATATGCTACATTACTGAGATGCCACTGCACTTAGAAATAAAAAAGATGTGTGATGGACACAATTAAAGTTAGTTCTATACAGTTCTTGGAAAAATTTTATCAAAATAATTCAAATCAGAATTGCTTTCTTAATTAATTCTGTTGTATGATACCGGCAAATATGCCTAAATAACTTATTTCAAATTTGAAGAGTGATAAACATTTGTGTCAAATTTTGTGTGCTAAATATTTTGCGTGAAGTTTTAATGCCATGACTCAAGTTTCTTTATGAGTGGATTACGATCATTTTTAAGGGCTTGGATGTTTCAATTTTGGATGCAATTTAAGTTTCATTTTTTATAAATTTTAATTTTTCTTGTTTTATAAAGATGGCATCAATATTCTTTTCTTGTTCATTTGTAAAATTTTTCACTTTGAGCATGGAATAGAAATTTCTTATACCTGCTTCTGGCATGTTATCAATGCTTTTCAAAAGACCAACCAACATTTAGCAGGTATCTTGGAACTTATTTATGAGTATAGTCTGCAACATAGCCATACAGTACTAACTCATCACACTGTAAGCAATGCTGGTTCTGCGTTGGCGGCTGATGATGTCCTTGTAATTGTTAACAAAGTTAAAGTCAGTCTTGAAATAGAGATTTTTAACTCGGTTATTAAATACACTTGTGCACTATGCAAGTACCGTCACTCGTTAAACCGTCAGTTTCTGTTATCCATCATCGTTTAAAAAGTAATAAAATAAATAAATAAAAAATTTTAAGGTATAAGCTTTTATTCAAAATGCACTTTAAATGAGAAAATACATTAACACAGTATAATTTCGTCAAAATGAACTCAAAAGTAAAAAGATAATTTTTTCTGATTACAATAAAATGCATGATTCGAATAAAAGCGTGGACGTCTTATATAGCACCTTATAATTTGTGTATATTTCCTTAAACAAATGGAATATTCCCGGTATGTTAGACATAGAACGACACATGAAGATAAAACGGCATGTTAGACATAGTAAGCCAAATTCAATTACTGAATTCTCCAATATAAAACACATATTAAAATTATTATATACATATGTACAATTGCATTTTTAAAAGGATTTTAAGACATTAACTTTCTGAACTATAAATCCGTAATATATTACCTGATAACTTACAATTATTATCAACAATGTAATAAAAAACAAAGAGAATCGATCTACACAACTTTCTCTTTTTGCTTTGAGTGCGAAACGTTTGGAGCACACGAAGTAAAAAAAAATCTGGTTGTGTTGTCGAATTCTAATAGAAAGTAAACCCAAGACGCGTAGAAACACGAGCTATTACTTCATTCATCGGTTCAGCGCCGGAAGTATAGCGTATTCTCTGTTAGTTTCGTGTTGTTGTTACAACCCTACCTAACGCGAGGTTACCACCTTCCAAACTTTATCGTCCAAATATAGGGCTAAAATTTTAATATCATTTTGTTAGGTTTAAAATAGGTATAGATTGCAAATTTTTTTGCGTAATATTGTATTGTCACCGGAAACCCACCACTGTGCTAAATTTCAAAGCTGTAGCTCGATTGGAAGTGTGTAAGAAATCGATCTGAAGATTTGAGGACACGACAGTCAAGTTGAATAAAAGCGCATAAAAAGTAACGTAGGTTTAATAGTATTACAATGCATTTCTGTACATTACTACTCTTTTATTGAAATTTATATGGATCGTTTCGTGAAACTAAATACAACTCGTAGGTATTATTCACTTCTGAAGGATTTTATTTTCACTTTCGCCTCAAGCCGGCAGCGGAATCACGTTACTGCGCATGCGTGTTGAGAGATTCCTGCTATCCGTCACAGCCCCTGCCTGGACGGTGACGGTTAATCCAAGGTTTACTGCAGAAATCAATAATTAGCTTCAATGAGAACAAAGAATATGAATAAAAATTTCTGTAATAAAGGGAATACAAGAATAGTATATATGAACACCATATTCTTCATCACCATAATTTTAATATAAAAAATTTATAGCCGGCACGAACCTTTTTGTTGCGAATTTAATATTTAAGGAATAATTTCTTATTGTGTTTGTAATACGAGTTCTTTTTCTAGATGTTTTCGAAGTTAGAGAAATTGATTTATTATTAATTAGCTGAGCGCTTACTCCTTTAAATTTTAACATGAATTATTTTTTAAGCTCTAAATCGCTTAAAAGTTAACATCCACTACTTTGGATTATGAAGAATATGTGGAATGTTCTAAATTTGATAATAAAGATAAACATACTCACAATTTTTTTGTGTACATTTACAACTGAATTTTCCATATTCCTCCTAATGGTGGCTTCGGGGCTGGTGGGTCACCGGCATGGCCAGTTGATGTCTTGGCATGCAGCAATTAGTAATATTATTTTGTCATAATGTGCTACTTTTCTAAACCGTCCAAAATTTAACTCGAAAGTGTAGGTAACAAAGCTCACAAAAAAAAGGTTATCATGGCATCCGATTAATTGCTTTTCATGCAGCAGTTAGAACATTTTTGTCATATTGCGTTACTTTTCTCAGTTTAATTCGAAAGTACAGGTAAAACAGTGTTCAATATTTTTCCAAAAAAAATCTTTCCAACGATCGCTTTTTATGCGATTTTAAGAAAAATAAAACAATATGACAAAAATTCGCTAATTGTCATTAGCTAATTTTTGTCATATTGTTTTACTTCTCTAAATGGTCCTGAGTGAGGGTGAGATCAGCGACCTCGAAAGTTTTAACATGTGAAACCTTATCGGTACTTATCTACTGGCTATTTGTTTGCTGCTTGAAGACCGTTGACCCTGTTAGACGTCCGTGAAACCATAACCGCTTAACTCTCACTTCACCCTTAAAGATGAGAATATATCGATTGAGATTTGACTTGTGGGTAAGTTTTTTTTTTTAACCAGACATGTCTGGTACAGTTTTTTTTCCTTCCTTTTCTGTCTTTAAGTGGAAATGTTTCTTTTTGTTTAAAAATAAATAATTTTTTTCAGAAATTTATCACTGATGTTTAGTTTTCTTGCTAAGAAGAATTGCAGAATTTTCCTTAGAAAAAATATTTGAGTGAAATGGTTTTTCTTATTAACCAGTATTTGGTTCATTTGACTCGTTTGTTTGATTTGGGATTTATCGTTTTTTAAAAAAAGAATACTATCTTTTTCTTTGGAAAAATTATTTTAGTTGGTGACAACTCAAGTTGACAGTGCACAGAAAGCTGCAAGCGACCGCATCACCCATCAATAGCTTAATGCGCGTCTTAGAGATATAGAAAAAGTCCCATGAAATTAAACAACTCTCACTTTAGACGTAGATTTTCATCATCGATTGTTGGTGTTGAAAACTAAATTTGATTCGAGCATATGACTTTTAAATACGTTTATACGAACATATGACTTTTAAATACGTTTATACGAACATGTGACTATTAAATACGTTTATACGAACATATGACTTTTAAATACGTCTGGAATATTCAGTAAGGCGCAAGTATACAACGCAGAGCTTTAGGCATGACTAATTACAAACTAGTGATTTTTCCTGTCTTAGTTGCAGATATCCGTTCAGGCCCATAGCAAATTTTTCTATAGAAGCATAAATTTATAGTACGTTAGAAGCACAGTAGATTTCTTATCCTTATTATTGTATCTCTGTGAATTCTTCTTGTCATAGCAATAATATCCCCGTATTTCAATAATACCGATGATATTCTTATCGATTTAAATTATTGATCTAGATTTGAGTAAATTTTCACATTTTGATTGGCTCATTTGATAACATTTGATTTTCATATTTTGATTGATCAAATGTATGTACTTTCAAAGAGGAAGAGAAAGATTGTAAATTACTCAAATCGAATAATAATTTGGTTTCGAGGCGCCGATTACAAGTCATTAAAATTATTGTGAAATAAATATCTTTTCTTAACTTTTAAATTCTAAAATTTTCTTTCAACTTAAATGAATAATAGTTATTTAGTTTTGGAATTTGTCAAACCTGTAGATTAGAATGGTCCACCAGTGGGTAAGGTCAGTGGCGGCAAAAAATTTATAGACACTTATAAGTATAGGGGGTAGACAACAAAATTTAAAAATTTAGTTACAAAATTAGTTAGCTTTCCCGGACATTATTGCTTTTTATAATTCTTAGTTTTAGGCAGCTAACATCAAATAAAAATTTAGTTTTTCCGCAAAAAGTGGAGGGGCGACTGCCCTCCCCCCCGAGTCGCCGCCACTGGGTAATGATAAGCATGGCTGAGGGAGGAAGAAGATTATGAGTTCTGTCCTCTGGCTGTTCTGTCAATCAGCATTGTTCCGAAACTGTTAGACCGATGCGCGCTTGAGCAATGCATTTCTTTCTGCGATTGGCTGGCTGCTGCAGGATTTTCTCCGAGTGAAAAATGTGAACCAGTTTCCCCTGAATGTTTTCTAGGAAGGCAATCCAACCCCATGTATTGGAGTGAAGTGAGACTTTTATCTCGGGTGCTACTTAGATGCTCCAGTGTCGCTTTGACCAATGATGTACACATACATACATCCCCTTCATGGATTTGTCTGGATAGGCTAAACAAATGGGATTAAAATCACCGCCATAGATAAGAATTGGCTTGCATTTTCTAGAATGTTCTAAACCTGGCTACCATTTTGAAGTAAATTTAAATATTCATTTTAAAGTAATAATTAAACACGTTTAATTTTTCAACACATGAGGATGCGAAAAACAAAACGTTTATGATTTTAAACGTAGCAACGAATGCAAACGATTTTAAAACGTTAAATCATAAAAATAACAATGCAAATAAGAAAAGCAAATGAAATAAATGAATGATGATCATTGAAATATATATATATGTTACTGTGAAAGACCGATATCTGGCAAATGTCGATATTCTCCGGTGAATGTCAGTTTCTCCGGTCGGTGAATGTTGATAATCTCCGGTGAATGTTTGTGGCATGTGTCGACATTCACCGGTGACAGTCGACATTCTCCAATTTCGGTCTTTCACAGTAACATATATATATTCATCACAATAAGGCGGAAACATAACAGTTCTAGGTAATCTAATAAAGTAATTAGATTAATTACGTAATTCCAATTGTTCATTACGTAAACCTATAATTTCACAGCCGATGATTATTTAAGTGACTTTCACTATTTCTTTATTCAGGAACAAAAAGAACCGACATTGACAAAACGTATAAAACCAATAGATTAATAAATGCCTACTGTTCATTTGAAATATGTATATCTATCACACAGTAAAGTGGAAAGAAAAGAATTCCAGGTGATCTGTACCTTTACGTAATTCTAATTACTCAATACGTAAACCGGTAGAATTGTTTATATTCACCGACTGTGCTTATAGAAGTGACTTTCACCCCCACTTTATTCAGGAACGAAGTGAAACGACATTGACAGGACACGTGATATGTAGATGTAGAAATTTCGCTTTGATACTCGGAGGTTATTTTCAGATTATCCAGGCTTATCACGTCTTAACTGCTGTCACGTGTCGATACAGTAAACAATGGGAAGAAAATTTCTCCAATGGATACAGTTTCTAGAATGCGATTGGTGACCTTCTTTGCGCATATTGGAAAAAAAATGAAGGCGTTTTCTGCTTCAAATTAAACGTGTAACATCTGTGAATGTTCATAACTAACTTGACCGTATATGTTTTCGGGACATACACTAATTTTTAAATAATAGTATGTGTATTCGAGAAAACGCACATTTCTTCAGTTTTCATTTATTAATGAAAAAAATAGGAACGAACATGTGAAAATAAATAATTTATGTGATCTTGTATTTTTGTGAATAAAAAATGTTTGCTTCATTATATTTAGTGTTGATTTCCAATAAGAATGAAATTCTTGGCCGTATTTCTAAAAGTTTACTTTGGTAATTAACATTGCTTTAGAACTGCGACTTAAAACTGTGTCTTTTCGCTCGTCCTCAACTTACTCGTAAGAGAAAAGATCGTGCGTTAGTGCCGGGCAGGCATATCTATATTCTAGTTAAAATAATTTAGTAAAACCTTCCGACAGTTCCCCGGACACAACCACTCGACGGATTTCGACAATTTTTATTTCATATGAAAGCTTAAGACGTCTAGATATGTCATCAAGGGTCGTCTGCCGCCTACTACCCTTATTTTTGGAGAGATACTGCAAAACAAACGGAATATATTAACGGAAATTTATTTGTAAATTGTACCGTGTTCCTGAACTTCAAAAACTGGACGGATTTCGCCAATTTATTACGTCACTTCTTTCAAATAACTAACGAATCAGAATGTCCCGCTTTACTTTCGTAAGTTTAAAATAGTATTTTTCATTTGCATACAGTTCTGTTGCATTTCATTCCAATTTAATTTAACTTTAAAAGCAGACGATTGTGTTGAGACATCTCTATAATTTGGTTTTAATAGCAGATGATTTTGTTAAGACATATCTATAAATATTATCTTTGTTTTAGTTAATATTTAATTTAAAATCAATATCAAACGATTTTGTTTCCTTTCTAAATTTGTTTTTATTAGATTGGCAACAAGAAAATTAGTTGTTAAAAAGCTTTTACGGAATGCAGCGTTGTTAAATGAGAGAATGAAGTTGCTTCTGGAATAAACATTTTAATTTTGCGACGACTTTTTGTTTTCATCAATAACCCCAACAGTTTCATCACAATGGCCAAAAATATTGTAAAATATCTATTGCAGGTGATGATAACTGTTTATTTATGGCGATATCATTTTGTATTTATGGATCTGAAGACTTTCATGCCGAAATTCGTGAAAAAGTTATACCAAATATTTCAACTATATGAGGTTTATTGAAACATTTTACAATTTTAAAGGATCTGTTGTCTACAAAGAATATGAAATCTACTATGGTTTTATGGTCTGTTCCACTGATCCTCATGCAGTATTTAAAAGTGAAAAAATGAGTGGCTGAGAGCATCGAAGCAGCTACGGGCAAGGCCAGTGCTGAGTAAAGTGGTTGCTGGCCGCGAACCCGCCCGGATGGCGGCGAGATAGGCTAGTAATATATATAGTACTTGTATAAAAGTTTGTATGATTCAAATTATCGCTATAAAAGGGTTTGAACAATTTCACTCAATGATTTTCGGTTGAAACATTTGCGAAGTTTCATTCTGTCACTTTTTGCGGTGTCATGTAGTTAGGGCAATAAGTGCGCCCTGGCACGGATCCGACTGATTTGCATACGTGGGAGGTGTAAGCGCCCCGCTATTGCTACGCCACTAGGCACTACTGTAGGAGATTTTAATTTTTCCCGCCTTTTTTAAAAAAAGAATTGAATCGTGGGTTGCTTTCTTTCTGAAAACGGGACATTTCAGCATCTCGAAGCTGTGATTGGGGGCAGCGGGAGGCTACCTGGAAACGAGACTGCCCCGTTAGAGACGGGACGAATGGGCACATTAGCCATGACGTAAGATGTTACTTATTTCTTGATATTCGAATGATAACTGTGAATGTTACTTTATTAAATCTATTCTGTAAGATCATATTTATTTTAAAGTATACGACAAATCACTTTTGGAGTTGAGTTGTTAATAGAACTTTTTATTTCTCGAATACGAAGCTTACAAAGAGAAAGTATTGTAATCGTCAAAAACTTCGAACTCGACATTGTGATGAATCTCCACGTATAACTCTCCCCGAATTTGAAAAGCCAAAATTGAATTTTTGAAATTATGTCCATCTATCTGACAGAGAAAATGACAACTCAAAAACCCAACGGGCCGGAAGAATGAAATTGGATTTATGGTCTTAATAACATTTTAAATATCTATAAAATTTTGGATGAAATCCGTCCATCGGAAGTCTTTCTTTCTGCTCGTCCATGTGTTTGTGTGTACTATAACTCAGAAAAAGCAACGAGCTACTTAGATGAAATTTGGGATATATTTTTATTACTAAAATAAATTCAACTCAAACTTTGGCCTATAATATATGATGCATAGTTCAGTTAGCAAAAGCTGCGAGTTGGTCCACTCCAGTTTTCAACGCTTCGTTTGTGACAAATTATTTCGTTAAACACAATCGTTTCATGTTTCATCTTCTTTCTTTTCGATTTTCACTTTTTTCAGTGTTTTTGCTTAAAAACAGGTTTAGAAAAAACTCAAAATTATTCCGTATACAGCCCATAACTAATAAGCCTATGTTCTCTTATTTTCTAAATGACCTTGAATGCCCAGATAATACAAACTGTTAGCTTTCTCCGCACATTTCTGAAAATAATTCCCCTTGCATCCTGTAACTGACAAGCTCTGCTCTCTTATTTTTCGAAATATCTTAGGGTCGCCGAGAGCCTAGCCGGGCAAAGTACTGCCATACGTACCCCGTTAATGGCATGCAGCCCTTCTTGCGAGTTATGACAGTAGTGACGAATCAGCGGACAGAAGTCGTCCTTCCGGTTACCCTATCGCGTCACGTATTTTTGCGAAAATCTGGCTTCTAGCCATCTACTGTAATTTCGATTAATATAAAATATAAAGCCTTGTTCCCACGGCGTGTGGCTTGACAAACCTCGAGTCGCTCGAGGTTCCAGCTTGTGGACTGGGGTCGGTGGAATTCCGAACAGTCGCATCGTTCCCACGGCGCGTGGCTTGGCTAATCTCTCGGCAGCACTCGAGTGGACGGATGTACTGACGTCATCTGGCCATTCCCTCCTCCTTTGACGTGCCAGTTATTTACCGCCATAACGCGGGAAGCAACAGATGCACTTACGAGCCCACGAGCCACAACGATTCTCTCTTTTCCGACGATGGGGAATAACGCGAACCACGGACGGAACTCATAGAAAGACAGACCATAGGAACGCGGCTTGACGAGAATGTGCGAGTTTTACATTTAGGGAAAATAAATGTAAAAATATAGTTCAACTCATACCAGGCCCCATTTCTCATGGATAAAAATAAAATACTCTTGAAAATAAGGAAAATTTATTTTTCCTTATCCCGGGACGGCGGGTCCCCCGCTAGGCCCAGACCTTGAGGATTTTGCTCCTCCTGCCTTGACTGCCCGGAGAATTCCGCACATTTCTCTGGCAATCTTCTTAAGACTGAAAAAGATTAAATCTGTCATTTTCGATTACGACATTCGCTGTAGTAGAATGCAACTGAGCTAGCCTCGTGTCAATGAGCTTTCGCAATCATGGAACAGTGTGTCAAAAAACTGCAAGCGTATAATTGACGTCATCCGCTGATGTAGTGAACTTTGAAGCATAATACGAGAGAGAACTTGATTGGAATTCTGAGTTTCTTTAATTTATTTCCTAACTGATTAATTTCATATAATTAGAATCATGTTAACATTTCACATGGGTTCTGGTCATAGAACAGTGTGTCAAAAGACTGCATGCGAATAATTGACGTCATCCGCTTTGAAGCATAATGCGAAAGAGAACTTGATTGGAATTCTGAATTTCTTTCATTTATTTTCTAGCTGATTCATTTCATATAATTAGAGTCATGATAACATTTCACATGGATTCTAGTCATAGAACGGTGTGTCAAAAGACTACATGCGAATAATTGACGTAGCTCGGAAGCGTTGAACATTGAAGCACAATGCAAGATAGAAAGAATTTGATTGGAATTTTGAGTTTCTTACATTTATTTTCTAACTGATGCATTTCATATAATTGGAGCCATGTTGACATTGTATATGGATTTTATCAGGTTGCTTTTTCATAAAATCATTTTTTAGTTACCTGAAATAACCTTGTACGAATATGTGTCTAGTATAAAAAGCGTTGTATGATTATGGAAAAATTAATTATGCAAGAATATGGAGAAAAATCATTAATCAGTGTTCATGATATTTCCAAAATCTCGGGAGAGATTCCCAAGCTGTTGTTTTGACAAAATCTTTGATATAAATACTGGATTTTACTGTATCTTCGAACTCAGTTGCATTAATGAAATAAACGCTACGAACCAATCATATCGGTAAAGCTTCAGTATTACATAGTGCTCTGTATAAAGGGTTCTTATCTTTAAACCATAAAACTTTTAAATTTATCGGTAAGTTCATGGTTTACTTTTATTTAGATGGTGGTGATGTCATTATCAATATATATTTCATGAAATTACAAAAGCTATAATGCATCTCAACATGACATGAGTGAGCATGTCAGGATGATTAAAGCAAGTGGACCGTGTTACAATAGATCATAGATTGGCGTGTAAAATCTATTTACACAAGCTCAGGCGCGCCTGGGGCCCTGGGCCTAAAGGGGCCCCCGAAATGAATCGGGGTCTTGTAAATATCGCAAAAGATAATTTCCGTCTAAGAACCTGTTCACGATTTTAACTTAGCAGGTCCGCGTTTTCTATCACAATGAGTGACTGAACAGAAGAAATCTAGTTAAAGATCTCGTTAATAGTCGTTGGGTACTGCGCACATTCCTCCGGCACATACTCAAATCCTTCGTTGCCGGGACGATTCCCTTCCGGTTTCCTAGGGAAAATGCTGAGCAAAACCGCCCTTGATTATTTTTACAGCATCACGGGAGGTCTGCGTGCAATGCCCAACAGCTATCAATTTACTTCAAGTATTAATAGCTTCTCTGGAATTTTGCGTCTAATTCCTTATTTGACGCAAATCGTATCTTGTGCATCAGACCTAAAGTATGTAAAAGATAGTTCAGATAGTGGCCCAAATGACCAAATATTCACTTTCCTAGGTTTGAGAAACAAACTCAATCATTGCAAAGTAAACATCTTCTCAGGAAGCTGTCATTTCAATGATTAGAGTGATTGATGTGCTTTTCTTTTCATTGAATACCATTAGTCATTAGCAGTAATTGTTCAGCAGACAAGACCCTGTTCCCCTGCACTCATTTAATTATTTTAGGGCGTTACATATCCTTCTTTTATCTGTTTACCCCATTCACAGTTCTGCTAAACACCTTTTAAGTGTCATTTGAGAATATTTATCATCGTTTAAAACCGCTTTTTATTATCACACTCAGGATGCTTGATCAGAAGAAATATCGCTAAGGATTTAAATATCCTAATGCATCTAGATCGCGCTAACGTGGCAAAGTTTGCAGCATTTTTGAAGCTTAGACGCATTTGGAAAGCGACGCTATTCAAAGCAGTTCGTGCGGCTGAAAGACGGCGAGGTACACCAAGGCAGAATTTTAGTCAGATTTCATGAGGACTATTGTGGTGTACATTGCATAGTTGTTTAAAAAATAATTCTTATTCCATAGGGGAGTAGAACTAATAAGGTATGTTTTATTTAATTTATCATGATAGAGTTTTATAACATATGGCTGTAAATATTTAATGGAATTGCATAAGTTGATTGAGCTTCATAAAAGAAATAATATCGAGCAAATTTCCTAAAAATTCTAAATATTTTTTATATACAAGTTTAAACACCACATTCATAGTTTATTAAACAAATTTCGACATAATAGCCTCGACACCTACATTTAAATTCAGAGTAAAATTTTCAATATTTTTTTATCAAAAGATTTCTTTATATTCAGTAAATTTCTTTATTATTTAGAATAAAGAGTATAAACTTTAGCATGGGTTGTATTCTCATTTTTTTTTATCTTGGCATTGATTGTGATAAAAATATTACTGAATTATTTCCGTAGATTTAATAGAAATAATTCCGTAATGCCGATAAATTTAACCGTTGAATCTATGAAATATACTTCCTCTAATAAACAATACATTTCCAAATTACCTATAAAAACATACCTCAAATAAAATCTTAGCACATTTTTAAATAAAAATAATTCAAAATCAGTTATAAAAATATTTTTCTAATGTTTATTTTTTAGGTTTTGAAATGGATTTCTGCATTTTTCAATTCCATAGTTAAAATCCAAGAGTTATTTTCCCTGATCTATTGAAAAGTTATCTAACTTTTGATTTGTAATGGTGTTTTATTATTTAAAGTTTCAATTTCTGGGATTAAATTGAAACATTTCTATTTAAATTTCAGCAAAATGTGCCATAATACTAGAATATTATTTAAGAATGAACCTTTGATTTTATTTTTTAAGTATATTATATATTTGATTTTATTATAAACCATTGTTTAGTTATATTGTTTTGCAACATTTAATGTAAATGATTAAAAAAATATCTAGGCAAATTTTAAAGCAAAAGGTACAAGGTCTTTTAATGTAAATGAAACTGAAAATTGATTTTGTATAATTTTTGTATTTATATAATTTCATTTTATCATGCAAGCAACGGTGATACTTTAGCAGTGGATATTTCACCTAATGATGTGCTTGATTTAATTATGTGACATTAATTATAATCCTACAATAATTATTGGTGTTGTGTTTTGATCCCATTTAGAAATAATTAATCCAAGTAATCAATTTAGAAAATATTAAATAATTTTCTTAAAAACATTGTTTAAAAAATAATTCATTAACACTATAAGGCTAAGATGAATACATTATTAATTTTTTTTAGAAATAATTCCAACTGCTGTAGGAATATTTGTGAATGTTGGATTTTTTCTTTTTTGCTTCTTTTTTCCCTTCGAGATTTCACTTTAGGAAAAAGCGAATTACATTTACTTTTATATAGCGGATCCGAAGTTATTTCGACAGTACTTCACTTGAATATTTATGAACGCGAATTTCAGATATAAATTTAAAATTACTAAATAGAAAACATATTAATTAGCGACAGATATTAATTAAAATAATTAATTAGGCAATTAAAATCAATTAATAGATTAATTATAAAAAGCATTTTTATTAACAAAAATTTAGTTACTGTTATTAAAAATGTGCGAAATTATCTTATTTTAAATCATCATAACTGACAAGATGAAATTTTCAAATACATATGCGTCATACTTTCAGAGGGTCCCCAAGATCTCCAGCGCCTGGGGCCCCCAACAAGCTTATCAGGAGTAAATATTTTCTTAACTTATATATAATGTAAATGAGAGTTTACTTATACACGTTTTATTTTCTTGTTGACATGGAGTTTATGTTAGACATATAATAGCATGCACTCATCAAACACTACAAACTCATCATATCATTTATATAATAGTGGGACCTCAATCTGCAGGAATTCACCCCTTGCCTCACTATAGGTGAATCTGTTTCAAAAGAAACTGACCACTTGAGACCTTTACTTAAAAATTCTCTAACCGCGCCCTGTGTTCAGGAAAGGTTAGCACCTTACGTTAGAGTGTCGCAGAGTGAACTTAGTGAAAACTGACCTTCTCGCTTAAAGCCAGAAGCCTTTAAGTCTACCTTTAAGCCTCCTTCAGCCTTTAACCTCTCATAAGAGAGGTTAAAGGTTGAAGGAGGGTCCTCCCCCTTCCGGCCAGGCCCTCACAGGGTTCAATGGACCGACCTCTCACTTTTGTGGGGAAGTTCACAACAATTGGGTTAATAGTCGGATGATTCATTGGGTTAATTATCGAAGGTTCTGTTGTGTGTCAATGAGAAAAAATAGGTTTACTCAACAATTATTATACTTGTAGATTATCTGGTTCCTTGCGTTAGGTTGGTATCTATGAATATATGCATAATAAAAATCCTCACACGCACATATTAGTATGGCGTAGAATTGTAAAGAGAGGAATAACTACATTCAACTGAGTTTAAGAATTACGAGTTTCAACCACAATAATCAATCATAACTTCCTAAAGAGCCATTTTTAATTTATAAATCAAATCGAAGTCGGTTGGTTAGATCCACATTAAAAAAGGTTTATCGTCTTCCGCATCCAGCTTATAATCAACTTTCTAAGATCATGTTGCCAAAGTGCACAAAATTTAACTGAGTCATTATGACAGACTAATTTTTTTTCCAAAGTAGGAAAATATTAAATTCTTGTTCTTAGTGATGTTTTGTACCATACCTTCCTTAACTACAAAAAATGCACATTTGGACAATATTTTTTATTCAAAATTATTTAATCGAATATGGGAAAATATCATAAACAAACAAATTAAAACTTTTAACTAAAAACTTTCTTACAAGCATTAAAATCTAAGAAGTAATACTTTTTTATGTAATTAGAAATTTTTTCTTTGCATTTTGAGAAAGATTTCTGTACAAATAATTTGACAACTGTATGGTTGAAAACTAATCTCGTGCTCCAAATACACATGGATTTATCCTTCTTCTCAAGTTGTCGCTGTTTCTTTTAAGTTTAATATCAGTTCATTTCCAAAGAAACTAAATATTACCACTACGATCGAATTATATCGTTTTCAGATAGCTTTAACTTATCTACAAATTTAAATTATCCTTTGTTTGAAGGCAATAACCTATTTTAAAGAACAGTAAATATGTAGCCTTGAAGCTTTATCGATAAGATTGTTTCGTAATATTTATTTTATAAGCGCTGCGCGTTTGAAAATCAAGTAAAATTCAATATTGACACAAGTTTTTGTCTAGAATTTCGTGAGACGTATTATTTCTGTGACATACTTTATTTCTTCTTGAGATATAAATGCCTCTGTAGAAAGTTGTTTTGCTGTGGCTTTCTTATAGATGACCCTCGTTTATTTTAGATTTTTATGTTCCTTTTCTGACGTCTTCCAATGAATAGTCTTCAAGATCAGTAGTCACTAATAGCCTGATTTTTTTACCAAAGGGTATCATTAAAATTTAATATTTGGGATATATTTTTAAAGGAGAGTATTAAAGGGATAAATATTTTCGTCATTTCCAAGACTAGAAAATGCTTTTAATTTTTCTCATAAATTATTATTGATAGTTCGTAAGTAGTATTGATACTGTTCGTTACTCAGTATCAAATATACAAATTTTAGCTGCATTTTTAATCAATTAGATAATAACGTTTTATTAAGCTTAATTTACACACAGTCTTACAGTTAAATTGTTACTGTTAAGTCTTTGTATGAAAAACCAAGTGAGTCTAAGGATTTAACTATATCCAGCCAATTACAATCAAGTTACGTCTTCTATTCTAAATAAAGTTAAGCAATCTTGCTCTGCTTCGAACGAGGGACTGCTAAAGAATCCGACGCTTATTATGGACTGTTCTTTTAGAGACTGTTAGATATTTATTATTATCACATTTGTTCCTTTTTGTATATAATTTATTGTAATTTTTTTTAAATGTGAAAACAGTTGTCCGATTGCGTCTTCTGTGTGGGGCCTTGTGTGAGTGTTGCTAGCATCCATCTACGCCTTACCCATTCAACTGGTAAGGGTGTCTTAGGTGCGGTGATAGTAATGTCTATATAAATTGTTACTAAATGAGTATAATTTAGCACACAAAAACTGAACCAACTCCAATTCATTACACAACGGACTACTTAAAATGCAATAATTAATTTTTTGTGAGGTTTTCAGAAAACACTTGTATCTCAAAATTGTTATTTTGGAATTGATTCCCAATTTCATAGCTGCTTCCAGATTAACACCCGGCTTTAAAAAGTAATAATCATCTATCCACACACGGTGTGACATTTGACAGATGTCATTTTAAATGCTATGAAGATGTTAATAAATAAATATTCACCTATTCGTGTAGACATTAACCGATTCTTGGACATACAGCTGTGAAATACAGACTGAAAACACCAATCTTTCAATCACGATGTGGGAGACTCTTTCGATTGACTTTGATATTAAAAAAGTTCTTGGTGGCGTGATAATATATATCTCAAGTTTGTTTCAGGAATTTCTCATGGTCTAAAGTATTTAGCTTAAAAATGTCAAAGAACATGAAATAGAATTGCTTAGGCCTGAATCAAGTCTCGAATCAGGCAGATTTTTTTAATATGATTAAATTCATAAAAAAGAAACCGCGTCAAGGAGGAGGGGCTCAGGTTCTTATTGTTTTAAAGCTTTTTTAAATAAAAATTAGATGAATGTAGAAACGGAATTCGCCATTCAGTATATTCAAGTTGAAATTATTTCCGATATGGAGGACCACACCAAAATGGAGGAATAAATTTCATGCTTAAATAACGAAATTCAGTAATCATGTTCGTACAAACCGTTAGTTTACGTCCGCACTGGAAAGATAACGAATCTTTTCGCAACTTTTTCTTTCTTTCTTTTTTTTTACTTTTATAAACTGCCCATAATGAATGTTCAGTCGATTTTTCAAAAAGATTGCAAAAAAAAAAAAAAACCCTAGCGCAGAAAAAAAATAAAATTGTGATAAAAAAAAATAATGATTATGGCTCGAATGCGCGTATTTTCGCTCTCTACATCGAAGGCACCTTCAAAAACATTGACTGCATTTTGAAGCGTAGGCGGTGCCATAGAAACTACTACCCGTCGGGTAATTAAACAGATTCCCGCTAAACTCTTTACACTTCTGACGTTTAACAATGCCCAAATACCACCCTTTGTTGACTTTATGAAAAACAACATCGCGCTCTCAACAATAGCTAATTCCACGGTTGTTGGTTGTCATAACAACCCAGCGGCTTCACTTGCTCCGGGCGATTCACGGGACTGGGGAAGGACGGTGTTGAGGTGGGGGAGGAAATCGAACGTTATCTTCCTGGGTTCGAGCATCCCTCTTCCGAATCGATACATGCTCCCGCCTTTCCCATGGGAGGGAAAGTTCCCTCCGGGATGCTATGGATGAATATCTGCCTTATTTTTTATGTCACCATCATTTCTAGTCTGTTAGGAATTGAATTGGGAGTGTGCTTTTGGATTGCTTGTCGAAGTTGGATTAAATTATTTTTTTCTCGAGTCGGTAGGATTTTATTGTTTGTGGGTGTCTGGAGGAGTTCTAGACATCGCGAGTTGTTTGTTTTTGTTGCTGCAAGTGCCTGTCTCGAGTGTAGGTTAAACTTTTTCGTATGGAGTTTTATACCATTGTCTTCTAGGAATTGTGGTCTGGATGTATGAAGAGTTTGTTTTTAGATTTTGAATGATGAATCATAACTTCTCGCTTTGCTTGAAGAGTCCTTTCAAATTAATGTCTATCATTTTTTTTAACAATAAATATGGTTATCTTTCAAAATTGTTTATGCAAAAAGTGCATTTCATTGTAGTAATTTCTCCTCAAGACTAACTGAAGAAGTACATAGACCCAAGAACTATCTAAGATATTCAAATACATAACGAAATCTGCTTTTAATTTAGCAAATTTAATTATTGCAGATAACTAAAAACTAAACGATAATCAACTCTGTAGAAGTTTTCATGTATACATGATATTTTATATATATATATATTACATGACACACATATATATCACACATTTTCATATATATTACATGATTTTTTGATGGCTTACAAGTTACTTCCAGGATGTTGCAAACGTTATTAAGACAAAATAATCTTCTAAATTTAAATATCTGATTGGAAGTTCAAAACTAATTTTCAAGGAAAAGGGCTACGAAGAAGTTAGAGGATTAAGCAGTTTGATTTAAATACATTTTGACTAATTAATAGAAAAACTCATGTGTTGTTTTAGAGCAGTGGTGCGCAAATCGTGAAGGGTCGTGAGAAACTTTTTGTGGGTCGCTAAATTCAAAGAAATTTATTTGACAATAAAAAAATACTTTTCTTCAAAAATTGTGGTTACGATCTCCAGAGGGGTCGCGACCATGGTTATCAGACCTCCAGAGGGCTCGCGACAAATTTTTACACAAAGTGAGGGGATCGGAAATGAAGATAGTTTCCACACCACTGTTTTAGAGGATACTGCCACAAGAGTAACCCTTTAACCCTGGCATTCTGCTAAGATTTCGTCGCTGCATATTTACGGCAGAATCTACACCTTCTAGCTATGCTCAGTGGCGGATTTTGACGATATGATTTTGAGGCCCCCTCCCAAGAAAACTTTATTGATGATAAAAATGTAATGTAAAATAACTTATTTATGCTTTTAATTTTTGGTCTTCGTTATCCAATTTGAATTATATATATATATATATATATATAATTTAATATTTTTAATAATTTATATAATATAATTATATATAATATTTTTCTATTATTTTTTGCTTCTTTTATATATATATATATGATTTTAAATAGATAAAGAAATCTTTTTTTATTCAAAACAGAGATTTTTTGGTTTGAAATTTAAAATAATTAAGTGACAGTGAGATCTTTAGGTCTTCGATTCTATCTAGTGAGTAAGACATCGCAGTATCCAAGTTTCAAAATTGTTTTTAATAAATATAATTTTTTTCACTTAAATTTAAATTCACTTAACTTATTCATTTATAAAATGGTAAATGATCTCATAAATCATCAATTTATCTTCATGAAATATAATGAATTTTACCATAAACTGAGAACCATTTTATAGCCATTTAAGTTTGGAGTTGGAATAAGCAGTGTCTACTCTTTTGTCCCAAAGGATAGAATGGTATATTCTAATAACAATACAGGCAAAAAAAGAGAAACTATGGAATTACTCTCCCGAAAAATTTTAAAAACAGTATTTTAAGGTAAATTAAGATAATTATTAAAAAAAATATTATATAGTTTTTTTAAACTCTACAAAGTAAATCATTAATTATTTTTTTTACTGCTCCTTTCTTTTAAACTGTTCTGTTATTTAAAAAAATGAGAATGGGAATTCTAAAGCAAAGCAATATGTTTTATATTTAATATGACTAATCAAAAGTGTACCATGAAAATTTTGTTTACTAATTCAGTTTATTCACACGTTTTCTGATATAAAAAATATAATTAAATAAACATTCTTCAATGGTAATGAAACAAATTACAGTGCTAAAGGGTAACAAAAAATGAAATTAAACTTTAGAAGAAGATACAAAAACAAATATTATTTCAGATATATTAGTAGCAGCAATGAAATGCTACTTTTGAAATTCGGAGTAAAATTTTATGAACACAGAAACAGGTGTGGAAAGACATAAAATTACTAAAAAGTCACTTTTCTTGCTTTTAATTTTGAGAATTTGTCTATAATTTTTTCACAATCGAATTCCTCTACTACATCATTTTCAATGAATAAAAGCGACAGTTCATTTAAATGCGGTTGGCTCATACTATTCCGCAAATAGTTCTTGACGCGTTTCAGAACTGAACTCGATCTCTCTCCGCTTGCATTACAAATTGGTAGAGTGAGAAAAATTTTTAAAATTGCTTCCACGTTGGGAAATGTTGTTTGTAGACCATCTTTAATCAATTTGTACATATCCTTTGGATTTGTTACTTTTTCATTTTTTGTGTATTTAATAAAATGTTTCACTTCGTCCTTGAAATAATGTGCTTCGATATCATCAGCATATTTTGTGTTTAAGTTTGTTACGCAAGTTTCAAATGCCTTTTCTTCTAATTTACCATAAAAAAAAATTGAAAGCCATTTAAAATATTGTTATTGGCAGTGCTTCTTTGCGTAAAGCAGAATAGCATTCCTGTTGTCTTTTATTTTGAATCCACTGAGGTTGAGTGACACCTTGAGAAATTTTTAATCCGTTACTTTGTTCAATCTTTATTTCTTAATAATTTTTATTTTGTTTCTTGATGATTTATTATATTTATAATAAAAATTAATATAATACAAATTAACGTATTTATTATAATAATGAATCATAAAATACAAGTTATAATAGCGAGAAAATATAATTTAGCTTAAGACAAATTTTATAAATGTGTATACAAGTGCTTTAACTTTTTTATAATTGAAAAATCAACTTTATTTAAAAACATAATTTACGAAATCATTTACTTCCTCAAGATTTAAATGCATTTAGAAATAAAACTATGTATGAAATGATTTGAAATAAATTAAAGAAATACCCAATGAAATGCAGTAAAACATATTCTGAATCAATAGCCATAGAATACAAACAAAGGCATACAAATCTTGTGTAGAAGTTCGGTAATTAAATCAATTTCAATAATTTTATGTTAAAGAGATTCGAATTGACATAAGCAGTATAGAAGATTCGAGATGCAATGGATTATAAAATATTTAATTTCTTAGAATTTCTTTCTTACTAAAAAAATTTGAAAATTCTTACTTTTCTCTTCAAAAATCTTTTATCTTTAAATATATATACATATAATCAATCTTTTGACTTGAACGTCCGAATTAAAATTTCTTAGCGAATTACGAAATGCTCTAAAAAGGGCTTTTAGGTTACAGTATTCATTTTTACCTTTGGTACGAAAAAGAATTAAGAACTAAAAAAAAGGCTATTTTCCCTAATTATGAATTAAAATCACCACTTTATAATTGCAACGTCGCGTAATGCTGATGACATATCGTGGCAATCCCGAAACGAGTTTTAGTGATAATAAACATACACTGAATAAAAATTATTTAGTGTTTAAATAAATGACAGCATTCACATTGAAATTTAATACATTTTTGCATTTTGATCGCTGCGAATAAGATAAATATTTTAATGTTTTATGACAGAATTATTTTATATACTATTCTCCTTACTGTAGTTACTTTTCAACCAACGCGGCATACGAGTGGTTAACATCTACAAAAGTATCTGGAATTACATACAAAATATATTTTTATTCTTTCAATTTTTAAGTTATAAATAGAAATGTAGGTACTCGCCTGCTTTTGTGTTGGCATTGCTTTCATATTTAGTAGTCGAACATGGATCTTTTGACCGCTTCCATCTCAAGACACTATAAGGTCTCTCTGAGAAAGAAAGAAGAATTTTTCCTTTTTCTACAAGATGCGTTACGCATGTCCTACTTTCTTCTAACTTAAAACAGAGAAGCACAACTTTTCTCTCCAATTATTTTCCACGAAAGAAAGACTAATAAGACTGAGGCCCCTAAACTAAAACGTTGTAAACATGACTATATAAACGCCCC
This sequence comes from Araneus ventricosus, assembly GCA_013235015.1. Taxonomy (NCBI): domain Eukaryota; kingdom Metazoa; phylum Arthropoda; class Arachnida; order Araneae; family Araneidae; genus Araneus; species Araneus ventricosus. The sequence continues at coordinate 176,549 of BGPR01000529.1, forward strand.
CAAAACGCTTAAAGAAAAGCGTGAGTGTCGCCTTTTCAATGATGTCAATTCTTTTCTGCAAGGGGCAGAATTTCTTTCCCCCTTCCTCTCAGTAGTAACAGTTCCTGACAAGAAAACCGTTTCTTTTAAAGATAGGCGAATTCCCTTGTTTGTCAGCTTTATGACAGTAAAATGAAATTACAAAAAAGCATGTCTTATAGCCATCTCTCAAAAGAACTGCACCCTTTTCACACAAAGGGATGCAATCCCTCCAGTCTTTCCGGTCACTTCCGATACCAATAAAAAAATCTAAACGAGTCCTTGCGGCTGGACTTTGCACAGAAGTGGTGTCCTGTTCCAATAGTCGGAGGGTTGCCTGAGGGTTTCTAGATCGGTTTCAACGTTTTGGAGAAACATCGGTAAATGCGGGTGGTCGAATTTCGACGGCAATAAATCCCCAAGGCTTATTTCTTCCGAATGCTTCGTTCCAGGGCCAGGTTTCTCTGGCCCTGGCTTCGTTCCACTGCTTTCAGTCCTTTATTTTTTTAAAGAGAAGAGGGATAATCTTTTCTGTGAATTGAATTAAGGCTTCAATATCGTAAATTCGACACCGGCTTAGCACTGCGATGTATGTTCCATAGATTTTGAGGCCCCCTAGATTCTCGAAGCACGAGGCTGCCGCCTCTAACACCTGTGCGGAAAACCGCCACTGGCTATGCTATGTACAGACTTTGAGGTACTGGAGGGCAAGCATCATCCGTGTCGAATTGAGTGTTTCCAGTTGAGCGGGTTGTATTTGATTGATCCCTATGAGTCAAATTGACTAAAGGAAACATTTCTGCACTCTCCAAGAATGGTCAGCAGGATTTTTTGTTAATAATTTTTTTGTTAAAATAAAACAAGTCGAACAAAAATGTCTTATGACTTTTCCACCAGCATTCCCCTCATGTTGCAGCTTGTAAATGATAGAAAATGTATCGATATAATTTTTTTAAAAAATAAAAAATTATATGAAATTTATATAAAAATAGTATTTTAATAAATTAAAAATGTTGTTGTAAAGTTTTTGAATTCATGAAATACTTCAACACTTTCAAATTGGATTAATCTTAGAGGAAGTCAAATTAACTCTCTACGTTTCCGTTGAAGAGTAACAGCAGCAGCGACATTTCCATTTGAAGGTGCCTTAATTCTAAAAACAACAGATGAAACAAAAAATATATTTTAAGTGTTGAACCTTGCGGCGAAAGATGATTGGCCTTCAAATTTACTTATTAAGAGCTTGCTGCTTTAGCTGTAACCCAGAAATGACGTAATAGCGAAAAGGAAATCTTAATGAAAACGCCAAAACCCTAGTTTTAACGCATTTGCTTAAGCTTCAGGGTCACACCAGATGTAGCAATGAAGGCTTCTGGACGCCTGTAGATTCGTTAGAAATAGATTCGTAGATTCAGTTGCATGAATTTACATATGAAGTTTTTGATCCTTTGTGTAGCATTTGGGTATGGATATTTTTTATAAGCAGTTTCTTTTATCTTGTAAAAGAAATTCTACCCGTATGTGCCTATTATATTTGCTTATCGTTAATTCATTTTATTAAGATTCTTATAATATGAATTATCGCTATATTTATATAATGTATAAGAAATATACATCAAACCACCGTTTATATGTTTCTCATTTGCCCTTCGTTTGTATTTATACCTCGTTTCATCACAGTGCCGATTCTTTCGTAACTATTTTAATGATAAAGTATTTAGTTTGCACGACGCAAACCTTCAGTTATACATCGTTTCCCCCCTTTCAAAAATTCGCAAAATCTTCTGCCTCAGTTATTATTTCTCCGTTCCTAGGAGGAAAGTGTTCCTAGAAAGCAATGGGGGTTAACTTCTTTTTTCTCCCTGCCATATCCAAATACAGGCACGTAAATCTTATAAAATAAGAAATGCATAATCAGTATTCAAGATTTGCAATGAAGGTATGATTTTTATCACATTTATTATTAATATAGGATTTTAAAATATAATTATTGTTTCCATACTATGTATTAATGTATTATCTTAAAAAACTCTGAAATTATTACTTTTAAATGAATTTGCATTAGTAGCATTAAATTTGTAATAATCAAAATTATTATTAAAATTTCGATTATACGTCTTTTTGGGTCGGTCCAGTGGCGAATCCAGGGGTGGGGGCTATCGGGCTTCAGCCCCCCCCCCTCCCAGAGCTAAGCCACAAATCTTGATTTTATTTAAAATCACTACAATTGTTTGTTCTTAATTTCCCTTAAAAAATAAAAAAAGTGACAACATTTCTTTCTGGCTTGACAGGCTCGAAAAATTTCCTACCTTTCTAGTAATTCCAGTTGTACTTGTAGCGTTGGCTTGGTCGAAGGCATTTTTTTTGGCTAGTTTTCATTGCATTTGTTATTAAATTATCGAAAGTATTGTAGTGTTTTTTGTTATTCTTATTGTCAGGTGAGTAAAGTCTGTAAAGTTAAAGTGCTTTGGTTTACATAAGCCATGAGGTTTGAGATTCGTCGCGACGATACAAAATTTTTATGACCTCACCCCCCCCCCCCCGACCCAAATTCTGGATTCGCCACTGGTCGGTCCCTTGAAAGACGTATAAACGGTGCTTTACTGCATTTAAAGCTTGAACTGAAGAGCTTAAATTATCCTCGGAAGTAATTTAAATGGTCTCTAGTGTAACAAAAAAGACTAAATTTGTAAGTGTCAGCATACTGTAGTAAGTTAATATAATCATAAAACTTTTGCATCAAAATAGAAAAAATCCATGATTTAACGAAATAAAAGCGTTCATAATTCTAGACATTCATTTATTTTCTAAAGTTTCATGCCATTACATAAGCTGATAAATATTTACCCTAACTTAGCTACCGAAAATTTGTCAGAGAAACTAAGTTACATTAAAAATTCGGTAAAACTATTTTTAGAATTGCCTGATGAAGTATAAAAAATATTCAGAATCTTATACCGTTTAAAATAGGTCATTTTCTTAAGAAAATTCACCAGTTCATCAACACATTGCTGCGATATTCGAAGTAACTAGCGAAGAATAAAATTGAGTCAGTTCATGTTTATGTAAACAAATAAAATAGTGCCATTCAGCGTAAAAACACAAATCAATGAGAATGAAATTAAAAACAAGATATAAACAAAGCATCTGGAGCGCGCTAAAATGCTGCAAGCAAACCAAGATAAAAACAAAAATACAACACCATGAAATACTTCAGATATTAAGATTGAACAGGGATGAAGAAGTTTAAAGAATGCACCAGAATATCAAGGCGTCACTCGTCTGCGGGGATTCAAAATAAAACAACAGGAATACTTTTCTGTATGGGATGACGATAAAAGTCAAGAAAAATTCACCAAAAAGAATTTTACTAGATTCCCACGTGAGCCCGAAGTACTCCAGAATTGAAAAAAAGAGGAAGAAAATATCCAGAAATATTCTAAAAATATGTCTTTATTGAGAAGAAAGAAATATGTCTTACTGCCAAAGAGCAGAAGTAAGAAAAAGACAAAACTTACATTCCTTCTCCGAAAGATGTAAAACCATGCACACTTTTCAATTTATAAATGTCGTCGATAAACAAAGAAAAGAACGCTACCAAAGGAAAACGTAAACGAGCCTAGCTCCATCTATTGAGAATTGCATGTTTATGTGATGCACATCAAATGCGTCGCACCAATTTAATTTTGGATTCCATTGCGCTTCTTGTTGGAAGAAAAAGGACGTGATGTCACGTGTATTGACCCCATTATCCTTATGCATTTATCGCAATCTACGTGACGCTGTCATTTTTCTATAAAATGTACTGTTTTTGTTATTGTACTGCTGGTAATACACTTTATTTTTTTGATTGTACTGTTTAAAACGAACTTTTTTTACGTCCAATTATCTGTAAATGTACTGTTGAATTACAGCCGTTTCGTCGTTACTTTAAAATAGAGGTCTGTATGGAGTATTTTTCTGAAGTTCGATCAGTGGCGGCGATTCGGTGGGAAAATTGGGGGGGGGAATTTATAGATATCTAAAAGTACCCGAGAATATGGGGGGTTGACAAATTTTAAAAATTTAGTTATAAAATTAGCTAGCTTTCCCTCACATTAATGCCTTTTTTATAATTCCTAGGTTCAGGCAGCTAAAATGAAATAAAATTTTAATTTTTCCTGCAAAAAGGGGGGGGGGGATCGTTTTTTTTAACAGTTCGGTTAGAACCTGAAATATCCGCATAATATTACGCTGTTCGACTTTCACGTTTTCTTCATCTCGTGTTTTGATTTCTGTGTGTAAAGCTGCAAAACTTATAAAACCAAGATTAAACATAAAAATGGGATTTCGACTACGAAGAATCTAATATATATATAATGTTCGGAAGTTATGTCCATATTATTTGTGTAACAATTTTTATATTTCTTTATAAGTTACTGGTTTGTCCTTACTAAAATATTCGATTGCGCATTTGTTGATTATCCGTAGTTGTTTTATCTATAATTAACCTTTTAAATGCATAACTAAAATTAAAAAAAACATCTGGTTTATTGCAATATTTATTAACCATCTTCAAAGCATTTGATTTATTGCCCATTTTTATTGATTATTTTAATTTAGGATAATTGATAATTAAGTGGCGGCTAAAGCCAACAGAACTGAAGACCTTAAGTTTCTTTTGACATAATTATTTTTTAACAAAACTACTCGATTGTTTGGGTGTGTGACTTTCACGAATGCAGATCAGTCAAAGGATAATTTTGTACACAATAACAGAAGTCTCGCTAAGATTTCATTTTTATGTTCATCGTTTCTGAAATTTCCAGTGACTAATATCGTTATTGTTAGAAGTGTTGTTTTGTCGCGATGGAAACCCCATTAACTCTCCGTATTTCATTATGAATCATGTCAAAACTGACTTTGAATAATTTTAATACTTTGTTATTCGTTTTTGCAATAAAAAAAACTTGCGTTTTGGTCTCCAGTTTGTCTCGATTAGATTTTAACCTGATCGTGACATTTCTCATAAACGTTACAAAAACAATACCAACGTTATGCCACCTGAATACAAACTGTTAAATCTTTTAATAGAATTTCGAACGTATTTTAGTAATATACAGTTTTTACCGAGATTATAAAAGAAAAAATTTAATAAAAGTAATGGATTTTTCATATTAAATAAATTGATCCTTGCCAGCTTTTTATTCTCATATTTAAAAAATAATTCAGTTGCAGTCATTGAGTGTTCAACTGTGAATTCGCAGTTCTCAACATTTGGTTTGGGAATCATTTAAATGCCTATCAGTTGTGGCCTCTCGATCTTGAGGTTTCTATTAGTTATTGTCCCTTTAAAGTGGATTTTATAATAATCGATATCATAATTCCTTTTGCATTACTTATGCGTCTTTACTTAATTTTCGGGATATTTAATTAATTTATCAAACTTTATCTTTTTTTATATTTTGGTTTCAATAATAAATTTTTATTCGAATTTCATTTGTTCTTTTCCGCAAACTTTCGCGTTCCACCTTCATGCTATTTTAAATCGTAAACTAAATGGACGCGCCTCACGTGTGGAGAATACTGCTGTAACCTCTTGAAGGATGATCTAGAAAAGTGGTGCGCAAACTATTTGCATTTCCGACCCCCCTCACTTTGTGTAAAATTTTTTTCGCGTCCCCTTTGGAGGGCGCAACCACGTTTTTGACAGAAAAGTCTTATATTTTTTTTATTGTGAAATAAATTTCTTTGAATTCAACGACCCACAAAAATTTTCGCGACCCACCGTTTGCGCACTATTGATCTAGAATGTAGCAATCAAACGGGTGCTATTTTTGCCGTTAAAATCGAAAGCTATATGAAGAAGGAGGAAATGGCATGGCCCAATGTGAAAGGCCATTTACTCTAGTAACGGGCTAGGTCATAGTTGATAGATAAAGAGTCGTAGATTGGCGGACAATACACATTCTCTATGAATAGGGTTGCCATAATTGCCAAGCATTGATGCGGGCCGTTTAAGTAGTGGTTATTTTACTGTGATAAAAAATCAACAGAGTTTAAGTAAACTAATAAAATGAACACGTAGAATAATATGAAAGATGCGAGGGTAATCCTTTTTAGCTTGCCATATTTTAAAGTTGATTTTGCTTGCTTATTTATATTATTTTCTTCTTTCGCATAATTATAAAATTGGGCACTAGTCACTTTAAAAATTACAATGACAAATGAAAATTGCTTCAGTTATCTCCACTGACAACCTGTTTCTTTCGGCCGACCATTGAGTTGACATTATGGAAAATATTCTCTCCACATTCGCAATGTGGGCTGAAATGGAAAATACGTATTCGCATATCTTTGCTAGACATGACCTATTGATCTGTATATTTTGCATCTGCAAAAAATCTTAAGCAGTTTCTCTTCCATACTCAATTTCATAGTTGCTTCGCAGTTTTGGTTGGTATGATTTTTCTCTAAATAATCTATTAGCTATACAAACTGGTTAAGGGAGGAAACGCGGCAAATAGTGATACGGGACTGAATAGTGAAATACGGTGACAGTGCCGTATATACGGGACGTATGGCAACCCTAACTATGAAGGCTATTTACAAATAACGACGATATTCACTTGATTGCGCAATGTGTGCTTCGGGGACATTTTAATTTCGTAAGCATCCACTTCTTTCTGTTCATTCTATCAAAGTGTAAGCAAATAATTTTTGAAAACAACTGCTCTCGTATATTTACAGAAGATGGCGCATTTTTTGTTGTTCTTATTTATTTAGCTTCATTGTACAGCGAGGGCAATCGAGTATGCTATTTCAGCCTCTTCTCATTGACCGCTTTGGTCCAGAATTTCACACAAATCTACGATTTTGGCGTCAAGATCATGTAACAAATTCTATCAATTTTATTTCATTATATCATCATTTTTTGAATTATCGCGTTCATACACGCACGAATAGACAGACCGACTGACAGTCAACCCATTGACGGATTTGGTCCAAAATTTGATACACATCTACAATTCTGATGATAATACCATATGCCAGTTTTCATCCATCTACTTAGTTTCTGACTTATAGAGTTGACATGCGCATGGATGGACGGACAGACAGACTTCCCGTTGACTAAATTTGATACAGCTGTACAATTTTGGTAGTAAGACCACATACAAATTTCATTGGTCATGGTAGTTCCTTTTCTGAGTTGTCGTATTCACAGACAGGCAGGCTGATTGAATTAATTCTAAAAGTAGTTAGTTCGGATGAAATGTGGATACGTCAAAATTTCGAGGTCGAATTGTTTGACGATTATAATACTTTCTCGCTGCATACTTCCTATACGAAAAAGTAAAAACGGGTGTTTGTGTGCGCAAAAGCGGTGGACGGAAATCATTGTCAGAAATCCTACTTTCGCCTAGTTGGATATTTTGTGCCGTTGCAATGATACCTCGGTAATCCATTCAGAAACAATAGACGCAATTATTTCCATTTGAATCAATGCAAATCCAATTGATTCGTTCGAGGCACTCCAAAATAATACACCAAAAACACATTTTATAGAGAATAAATATAATATTTAATATTAAAAATGAATATAAAACTGCGAAACACTTTAGGACAGAGATGTGGCCTTCTTGAGTTTCTTATGCGGCCTTACCAGTTATTTACAATTTGAAATATGTAATATAATAATAATTACAGAACAATAACCCTTAAGATTCTGCTTGTGCGGCCTTTTGCCAACTGCCGATCTTTAATGAGGCCTTTGATTGAAGAAAGGTTCCCCACCCCTGCTCTAGGAGTTCCTGGTACACCAGTAATAGCTTCACTTTACAATCACCAATAGCATTACCACACAACAAAAGAGTTTGACTATCTTTCATTGGCTTTTGTCCTGACAGTGCCGTTTTGTCCTGTGCAATGAACGTGCTCTTCACCATTTTCTTCCAAAAGAGTCCGTTTCATCACAGTTGAAGACTTTTCTGGGGGGATGCTTAAACGCAATCTTTGGATTCGGACACAAATATTTCGGCTCCAGACTAGTCCGTAATCCCATCTTCGCGGTTTGTTTTCGTAAAATTGGGTCACGTGGGCACGCCGACGAAATCCGAAGCAAACGACGAATACCGAGACGAAGTTGTTGCAGAAAAAATTTGAACGATAACCGAAGGCAACGAAAATCGAGGTATTACTTTATATCTATGCCTCGTTATTTCTATTCATTCATCACAAATTTCAAATTCTGTGTGCAAATATTACATTTTACGTTTGTTTCATGTTGCTTTGAATATATGTTTCTCGAGATCGTTTTCAAATGATCCAATTTCGCTGCCTCACCCTATATAACTAGGACACAACACAGGGCATGAAAGTCGTAACACCACGATTTTATTCTGTGGAAGGTTTTATCGTGAGTCATGCTGTATGACTGCATTGGAAAAATATCCCCAACAGTCCTGTCGTACACAAGAGTTTTACGTAGGCAGTTTATTCTCTTGTATTATGAGATGAATGTTATGAGCAATGTGCGGAGGATTCAGAGTTAAAGTGAGCAGAGTCCAGGCGATTTATTTCTGGGAAAACATATTTCTATAATTGATTTGTTGCACTTAAAATAACAGCGGACTTCTAATTGTATTTGCAGCCCGAGGGATATCAATTGAACAATGACCTGCATCATTATTACGCAGAAAATATAACATTTCTGCACTACCATGGCAGTGTGAGTGCAAAATGGGCAACACACGGACTGGGGTAACTTTAGCTCTGAGCCCTCCATATATAATTTCTATTATTTATGTATTACGTTCAATTTTATTTCATGTTCTTGAAGTTTTTTAGTTTTCGTCGACTAAGAAAATTCCGTATAGAAATAGTGTCTTATTCTTATTTATTATATAACTAGTTTATTATATAACTAGCAGTACGCGCACGGCGTTGCCCGTGGAATCAGGACTTTTACAAAATAAAAAAAAACCGCCCACAATGACATGAAAAACAAAATCAAAACAAAAGATACGCATTTTTTGATTTTCCTGCTTATTTTTTTTTTCGCGCTACAGTACAGCGTACGTTAATCCAAAACAATATTACAAAATTGGAACGTGAAAATCATTATTATACAGCAAGCAAAATATGAATCAAATACGAAAATAATAATCGAAGTAATTCATTCAGGTGAAGGTCGTAACGCATCCTGCGCGTCCGCCAATCAAAATTGGCATCAACATTCCGAAGAAGTGCCGCGTGTGGAACTCGATCGAGAAAAATAACTCTCAACGGCCCAGAAAAAAATTAATTTAAAAAAAACGGGAAAAGATATTTTAACCGTTCTTATTTTAAATCCGACAGAACCGTTCTAGTTATAAGCTGAAAAAAATTGAAAATAATAGTGTTATTAGGAAGTCGGATGCAACAACTTTAAAAACAAAACTAACATTTAGTTGGCAAAACTGACTATTTTTTAAAAAATTCTCAAAATTCAGTAAATTAAGTTAGAAATTCAAAACTAACTTCATTAGAACGGAAATCGCGTGCTCTTTCCGATAGTCTATCTATTTTTGTCGTACAATTATTCGAAATCAATCTATTAAGAAATTAGTGCGAAAAATCAACCAAAACAACACAAAACATTAAATAAAAAATTTCTAGATTAAAATTTAAAATTTCGGCTTCGAGGTGCATTCAGTCACCATTACGACTACCTGTGTGTCAAATTTCATGGCTGTAAGTGCGATAGATTCGTCTGGACATCGCAGACAAACACGCACACAAACATTGCCTTTTATAAGTATAGATTTGATGGCATCATGTTGTATATTGTTTCTTTGCAAAACATCGATATCTGCTACTATCTAATATACATATAATGTGGCTTGCCATCGGTAAGGACGTTTTGATTTATGATGATAAATTTGTTTATTACTCTTGGATTAATATGAAGAAATTGAATTATAGCAGTGAATAAATAGCCTAGCGCATTTCGTAGGTTATATCGCTTATTCACATGTTTGTGTTTGATTTTCACATTCCTTTGTTTGAAAACATTGGATGGATGGATGCATCGGTTATTGACACTAAAACCTTAAATTCCAAAATTTTTAGTTTACTGGAACTTTTTCAAACATGTTATTTATTTTAATGGAATATTAGTCTTTAGTTTCTTCTGAGATTAATATGAGCTAGACGCACTACAATCAGAATGGATGATATTAGAACCATCAAGAAACTTTTAGCTAAACCAATAGATATCCCCAAAAGAGGCAGACACAAGCTTAGATAGAGGAATTTTCTGAAAAACCAGTGGGAGTGGCCTTCCCTAAACTTTCTCGTATACTCATTTCTCAAGAACTCTCGTACAGCGTGTCAGTTCCCCGCTCCCTCGCTCGGACAAAAATTTCGAATCTGCTCTATTCCCAGAACTCAACATGTTTCTCCAGGACACGTAAAAACAACAAAACAAACGGAAATAAAATAATCAGAACATGATCAGAATTCGCCAAAAGGGAGAAAAAGGAGCCAAAAGGGAAGAAAAAAGCGCCAAGCAGGAGTCATTCAGTACGCATGCGCGTGGAGGTCAAAAGTGAAAAAAATTAATATGCAATTTGAACTCTTTTTTAACCGATTGAGATGAAAATTGGGATCAGATCTATAATTAATGTTAGCATCCGTGATACCAAGTTTCATTTATCTAAACCAAAGGGCTTATGAGATATAATTTTTACAAGTATGCGATTATACAGACCGACAGTCAGTCAACCCTTTGACGGATTTGGCCCAAAATTTTAGACGGACTCCTGATGACAAAACTGTGCACCAAATTTTATCTATCTAGGTATTCAAGTTTGTGAGCTATCGCGTTCACATTAACACGAACATACAGACAGACTTCCCGTGGCAGACTCGACCAGGAACTGGAGAATTTGGTGTAGAAGCTGATTTCGGAACCTTTCGGCGACGCAGGTGAAGGTCGGGCTGAAAGTTCTGCGGGAAACTGCTGGTCTGAATTCGCTGTCATCTTTTCTGCACTGGAACAGGGCTGTTTACCGGACTGATTACACTTTTGAGGCGACTACATGATGATTCGTTGCCTTTCTGGCATGGCTGATATTATCTGTTGTGGGCAGCGATTTATTTGTAAATTGTGTGCGGCAATGGCAAAATATTTTCGACTGCGGCGAGCAAAATGAGTGGCATGGCGAATGATGGCTGACGTTCAATTCCATTTAATTCAATTAAAAACTCAACTCAATAAAATTCAAAACAATGAAGGGCAATTCAAAACAATGAAGGGCAATTCAAAACTTTAAATTAAGTAGAAATTTGCCCGTGGAGAAATTCAAACCAGGCTGTGAGAATAATTCGAATTATAAATTTAGCAAAAAAGTGGCAAGGTGGCCCGTGAAGAAATTCGCATCAGGTGAGAGCAATTCAAATGTTAAATTTAACAAAAAAGGGGCAAGGTGCTCGTGAAGAAATCCACATCCGGGCGTAGAGCCCCGAAAAATTATGTAGAAAAACTCAATTACGGCCTGAGCCGCCATAAATTATGCAGAAATAGGGGTTGTAGGGGAATACTCCCAAACCCGCTTGCAGATAAAAATGCTTCATCTAAGGAACACTCTAGGGGTAAATGTACCAAAGATAAAGGAGGAAAAAAAGGAGTTAAAAACTAAATTATTTATTATTAAAACAGCATAATATGAAATGAGAAAAGTATTTACATAGGTATTATTTACATTTTAGACAAGAGGGATTTAGGGTTTGTTAGTTACTTAAGTTATATATCAACTTACACCTCGTTTAAAGAATTAGTTATAGCCATCGCCCATCGCCGCCGTGCTAACAGGGAAAAAGCCCCTTAGCTGCCTATGCTCACCAATCCTACCGCATGACCGTTCTTATTGATTTCAAAAAGTCATCTCCCCCGGATTTGAACATTACACTCAGTTTTTAACGGAGAAACACCCACGCATCACGCGATTAGCACCGAGACACCGCGTGATCGTTATCTTCAGATATCTTTCCGCTGACATAACAATTATTCAAATGAGCTTGTTCGGAAAGTTAGAAATTATTATTAGGTAGGATTTAAACTTACTCTTTTAAGCTAGACTGGGAAAATACAATTCCCACATACATCTTTTAGTATGTTTGCACCACAATCCAATGATGTTAATTATTCTCTTTCCGCGATGTTTCATTTAATTTTACAAATTTTTAAATGATCATAATGAATATGTAAAATCCTTCGAGATTATTGGGCCCGCTTCCTACCGGAGGGAGAGGACCTAAGGAGAAAGAAAAAGAACACTGAGCGGTTTTTTCCTGTCAGTGACACAAACACTAAAGAGAAGAGAATTGTAGTCCGGATAATGGCAATAAAATCCAAGATATGAAAGAGCTTATGTTGTCGCCTTAGCAATGGTGGGGAGGGGAAAATGGAGTTCGAAGGCGTACTAGAATCTTGCCAGGTGGCTCAAACTAAGGAGAGAAAAAGAAGCGATGTGTTAAATTGCTGGTCGAGAGGGCCAGAGAGCAAGACATTGTATTAATGGAAATCAACGAAAGACGCTGCTGCGAAAAACTCTTTTATTAAGTTGAAAGTGTTATAAGTACTTGGATTTAAAAATATTTTTATCCCGAGCAACTCCAGGTACATCAGCTAGTTTTAATATAACATTCAATATCTAAATGATGAAAACAATTTCATACACGTGCTCCTAATTTTTTTTAATTTGTAAAAAATGCAAAAACTGTTTATTTAATTGCAAAATAATAGATATTTTATTATATTGTATCCTTTTCATTACATTTTTAAATCTTAAGATATGAGCTTTCGGAAGTTCTCGAATCCATGCATATTATTCAATTCCGGAATCGATTAATTGTACCCTATTCTATGAGGATAAAATGAAACATCAACATTTTGATAGTACGAAACATCTCAGTTCCCTTAAAATAAAGATTAATGTCGCTTTAGAGCGTACAGTAAATCAGAGAATTCATACCCAATTCAGTTATCTTCCTTTTGTCAGTCTGCGTAGCAATCGTATTTAAATTTTACCAATTCAAATTGTAAATTAGTAAGACAGTCGATCATATATTCATCTTCGTAAAATTTTTATTTCATTTTTTTTCTTCGGTTAATAATATTTTAACAATTATTATTTTCTTGCCATTCTTTCCTGAAAATAAATTTCAAATAAACAAAAATAATACAGTGAAACCTGTGTATAACAATAATGTTTGTAACGATAAATCTACCTTTAGCGATATTTTCTTAGCACCAAATCTGGTAGTAAATTTCATCAAAATCGCTCAAGCCGCCGAAATCAGCAAGAGCGTCAGTTGGCCTATTTGTTACATGCATTTTGGAGACTTTGCCTCGCCTTACCCTGAGAAACTGTGTTAGAGCTTATTTACCCCTCCAATACTTAAAGTGGGTAAATGAGGAACATATGTACCAAATTTCATCGAAATCCCATTATCCGTTCGGAAGTGATATTGGAACAAACATACATTGGGTTTTATTTATATAAATAATGTAATAATCATGCTTCTTTTTGCAATTTTTTTGAAGAAAACATTATTTTTATGACTCTTGAATTTTATTTTTCATTTTTTTTCTAAACTTTACCTACACATTACACCCATTCCCAATATTTAGAGCCTCCCGCATTAAAGATAAGAAAATCTGGTCATAAGTTACAGTTACTTAAAAATCGCTAGAAATTAATTTTACTTCAGAGATATTTCATAATGAAGCAATCTACTTGTATCCAACTTGCGGCGTAAAGAACTGGTGCATTCACCTTTTATGATTTGAATAGAAAATCGAAATTGGTAAATCCCAATAGAAAACATGTGTGTAAATTTCGAGATAACTGACTGACAGTCAGTTCTGACGGTTTGGCCCATTGTCGAGTGTTGAGTTATCTGTTATTGTGGGGAATTCCGACATAAATTTCTGCTGCTGAAAGCGGCAACGAATATATCGGTTCACGAGAAAAGGCAGCAAAATATTTTAACTTGTTTTCAGTGTTAATACGCATTCGAGTTAAACATTAGTTTATTCCGTATTCGGAAATTTTGCATTAGGAAGTTTGTGCAATTTATATTCCAGTATTCATACTTTCAATTTTACAACGTATTCTTAAACATTTAATGTTTAGCGGTATGATAATTAATAGCTAGTCAGAATAACATTTCAGCTATAGCAAATCAAGCTAGCCGGTTTGTCAGTTATTCGATATATCCTAGAGATATGAGATGGCTAGCATTCGTGCATAGGATAATCCTATATTACAATATTTTTTATATCAAAGATTTTCCGCTGTCAAAACAGCATGTCGTTCCAACAAATAGACTGTAAAAAATTTCTTATAATGCATAAAATGGTGACGGCCAGTGGTTTTTTTCACTGAACATTTTATATCAAAAGATGTTTTGAGGTAAATGATGAGAGATAAGATTTTCACAATTTTTTAAAGACAGCTGTCTATAAAATTAATAACAGATTTAATATGCGATGAAGAATAAAAGGACAGAAGCATATGCGAGGAAATATGGAAATGCTTTCATTCTGTAAATATGACATGTTACTAAAGTACAGAGTATCAGTTGTGTAGGATATATATAAACTACACTGGAAGGGAAAGATATGAAAATAAAATGCAATAAACTCATACATATACTTTCCTCTAGTTGAAACGGCAAGTGGCACAATAAATCTAGTTCTGTCTTTCCGTATCCCGTTAACTGTTTTCATCACGTTATATTCGCTCATGAATAAACTTCCTTTGCTCAACTCTGCTGAAATGTTTATCATTATTTTGTCGCCTTTGGTGACAAGATTTTTCAACAGAAATATTGGCCTTCCGAGATATTTCACTCTTGAAATTTTCTGCGCGATTGAAATGGTAGATATGAACATATTGAACATTAAAATTTATTCAAAAATGGTTTATCCATTTCTCGTGTGTTATGAAAGTATTGTTTATAAATATTGTCATATCTTGGTGTATAATAAGTTAGACATTTTTATTAAGAAAATGCTTCTCTGGCAAGTAACAAAGTTTACGGTAAACATATATCAATCTCCTAAACCATATTAAGGTTTTTCGTAAGTTGTTTAATTTACTGACTTGAGGTTCAATTTTTTGTATTTCTTTGGTATTGTATTCGTTTAATGCAGTAAATCCTACAGTTCGATTCATTAAAATGCAACTATCTTAATTCGGTTATATTCTTTTTTCGATATTTTTCCTCATTATGAAATTATATATTAAATAAATGAAAAAAAATTTCTTTTGTCATAGGATTTTAATAATTATTGATTCGAGTTTTGATTTATTTTCCCTGAAATATTTTTCTTTATCTAAAACAAATTTTCATTTATTTATTGTATGTTTTATTTTAAATTCTGAGGTAGCAATTTGTTGTTTTTTTTTACTTCGAAATATTTAGTAGAGTTTTGTTAATTTTAATCAATTTTTAGTATAACAATTCTAAACATGGTAAAACTTTAAAAGCTGGCGAATAAAAATTGTCCAGTCTTTCCAGGAATCAGTAGTAAAAAATTTTGGTTCTATGAATAAATATATATGAAATCACACATACATGCACTATGAAAGTGTCGCACTTTGATATGTTACTTGTGATAGCAATCTGGTGCGCCCAGGTTTTTGTTTTTATTACTTTAAAAAATTCTCCTCAGGGGTGGATTAAAAGCAGGACGTACCTCAGACTTCATGGCCTTGCTTGAAATCTGATAGAGGAAAAGTTTAAAACTCTTTATTTAACAAATTGAATACTTTTAATGTGTAAAAAAGCTGCTTCAGTAATCATATATATTCTTGGCATTATTAAAAGAATTGATACTTCTTTTAATCGTAATGCTAACTACGTATTAACGCTTTTAGCGCCAAGGGACCCCTTGTTGCCTTGGTTCGTCTCTAATTCAGAAGGTGGAATTGATTTTTCTTTGAATTTAAGATTAATGTGTATTAAACAAAGATTACTTTTAAAAGTTCAGTAGAGTTAGGGAATGGTAAAGACTTTTATAATCATGTCAAAATTAACATTTCATTATTGATGTTATTTCATGTAACTCATTGACCTCGCCTAACTACCAAATAATTTGTAAGCTCCTTTGTCCGCTTAATGTTAGAGGGGAATTATATGCTTATATAAATATAAAATAAATGAATATTCATGCTGAGAACCTTAACAAATTACTAGATAATTTACTTCCATGTGAGGGCGGAAATTAATCAGTCGCAATTCCGTATTTAATTTATAATTAACTTTCGGCTGAGCTAAGATTTTATGGTTGGTTCGTCATCTTTGTTACATATGTCGTCTTCAATGGAATCTGCCATCTTCAGTAGAACTGAGCACTTTTCGATATGTAGTCGTTGTACACATTTTAAAAATTCAATAAAATTCTCAAAGCAACCCATTATAGTTATGGATGGGCTTTGCTATTTTCAAGGAGGGATAAAAAAACACATCGGAATTTTTCCTCTTCAGAATCAAATAGCGTTGACCACTTTTATGCCGCAGAATAATAAATGGGGAGGGGGAAGTATAAAATTTCTCTGTGTTTATTCTCGGTTGTCAAGGTTACCAACTCAGTAGACAGTGATTACTTTCTTGTTTCAACGTTCCTGGTTATGTCACGCGAAACTCCACTGATCATATGTCAAACATCCTTTTGTAAATTGTCGCTGAATATTTGAAAAGATGACTTTTCAGCAACAGCTATGACCATCCGTTTCCAAGAAATAAAAAGAATATATAGCTGTTTTTTTCTTGCTCTGCTTTTGACCAATCTTTTAACCTGCTTTTTGCAAGGTAATTTTTGCTTCCTTTTACTGCTGTTTCGTTGCACTATATCAATAAAAACTATTTTTTCGTAGTTAAGTGGAATGACTCTTGAAGACTCCACGTTGACATTTGGAGTGGATATTATTTTGAGGGGAAGTTTAAGGACTAGCATTTGTTGAGGATCACTTCTCTACTGCTGGAAAAAAAAATGGTGCGGTTGCATTTTGACGTGGGCTGTGTGCTCTTAAGAAACGTATGTTATAATCACAAATTTTCTGTTCTTTCTTTCATTGCTTTTGCAATTTTTAAAGCTTAAAATTTTGGGAGACATTTTCATTTTCTTAATTTAATAGAATTAGCGCATCACTGAACATAAAACCTGAAACTGTTTTAAACTTTGCTTATTTAAGGTCACTAGACGTCCCGAAATTGCTGGGACAGTCCTAAATTTTGAGCAGTTTGTCCCAGATGGAAAAAAGTGTTCCGAATTGGAATGAAATGTCCCGGATTTTAATTACAAGTAAATAGTTTATATTATTAAAGATCAACGAAATTTAATTTAAAAAAAGTTTAGTTAAAATAATCCTAAATAAAAGAAAAGTAATAAGTTTTAAATTTTACTTATTTGTAAGGTGACTAGACGTCCTGGAGTAGCCGAAAAATTCTTCCATACCAAATTTTGTCCTGTATTGAAAGAGTGTCCCGGATTTGTCTTGAATTTGATTAAATGTCCTGGATTTTACTTCCAAGTAAATACCTTATATTAATTAAGATTAATTCAATTTAATTTTTTAAAAAGCCTGTTAAAATAGTTTTAAATAAGAGTGAAATAAAAGTTAACCAACTTTTGATCTATACATATAAAGTGAGCAGGCGTCCCAGATTAGTCAGTGTCAGAATTTCGACTCTTCTAGAAAAATACCCCGAATTGCTCGTATTATCCTTATTAGTAAGTAATTCATATCAAAAAGATTTAACTAGACTTAATTTTTAAAAAGTTAGCTTTTCAAGAAGTCTCATTTCCAAATTTTACTAAACAAGGAATATGCTCTTAATAAGATCAATGTGTATAAATCAGCCTGACGGAATAGTAGCAAAACATTTTATTTTTGCTTTTGTAACTCTTCCTGCATTTTTTTCTCTGGATTGTTTTTGATAAGAAGTGTCTGCCATTCATGAAGTTTTTTTCTGTCCAACAATCCCTTCTTCTCCTCCTAGTCAACGTCCAGAATCGTGCGTTCGGGTTCTTAAGCGTCCCGGATTGAAGTTAAAAACCTGGTCACTTTATTATGCATCTTATGTTTTAATTATTTATTATTTTATTGTATTGGTTTATGTTATTTAACCAGAACACATTGCTGGAATTTCTAGACGATGGTTAAAATAATTATGCGTTGAAAAGCGTCAAGATATAATTTTATGAGCGCAAAGTTAGTTTAAAAATCGTAACTTTTCAACTTCGCGTATTTATCAAAATGTTTTCTACTTCTTAAATTAATAAGCCGCAGCACTCAAGGACCTGTCACCATATTTCACTACTTAGTCCCGTATTACTATTTGCACCGTGTTTGTCCCGTTTTCTCTTTGAACTCAGTCAGTAGAGACAACTGAAGCAATTTGGATTTGTCATTATAATTTTAAAATGACTTGCGCCCAATTTTATAGTTATGTGAAAGAAGAAAATACTGTATTTAAGAAAGTAAAATAAACTTTAAAATAAAACTGGGCTGAAAAGGATTAGCCTTGGATTTTTTTATTATTCTGCGCCTCCATTTTATTAGATTGTTAAAATCTTTATTGGTTTTTATGAGAGTAAAATAAACCTTAATTATTAGCACGTAGCTTTATTTATTTAGCACTTAAACGCCCCGTACCAATGCTTGGTAATTATGGCAACCCTAAATATGCAGAAATATTACGCAAGTTTCGAATTAAAACAAAATAGTGGGATTCGAAAAGGACATGAAGATCAACTTCGCAAAAGAGTAGCCAAAAGAAAAACACGCTTAATAAAGAGCTCCTGAATAGCGCTGTTCTGACTCGGTGTGTATCACTTCCCTCTGCGGAGAAGCGGCCGGGCAAGGCAGCAATATGACGCACCCTCCCCCAACCAACATACTATTTTTTTCAAAATTCTAGAATGTCTGCATTCGAAATGCCAAACTTTTATTTAGAAATATGCATGTTTTACCTTCAAATATGACTTAATAAGATTGTGGTGAGAATTTTTAAACTTCAGATATATTTAAGATTATAAGGGGTCTTATTGAAAGTAAAATAATGTATTCAACAAATTTCAGAAATATATGGCTGTATTTCTCTAGTTTATTGAACAATTTTTTCCCTTCACATTCCCGCTTTAGCACCACCCCGGACTTTGGCGCCTCGGTTTCCCCGGGTCGCCTGCGAGTAAAAGCATCCAAAAGTGACAGGCGCGGGTTTTTGAAACGAAAAGTAAGTACTACAGAATGCGTGCTAAATTGCAGAAGTAAATTAGCGCGGCCCACTTCACATGCGTCACATGACCATGAATTGAACCCTATTGCTTTGTTTTGAATTTTCAAAACGTGAAATCTTTTATTATGTTGTCTTTGAAATTTTGAGAATTCGTCTGAAGCAAACAAGGTATTTTTTCTTTTATTGTCATAATTTCATTTTATGTTTTTGAAATTATCAGCACTAAACAAAAGCTTTCTCAGAATTTTAAAAAATTACCTTCTTCATAGAAATCACATATGCTGATGTATTTTATTGGCCTGTGACGCTTCTTAACTGAGTATTTTGGATATTAAAACGGGTATCGATTTTCCATACTCGGTGAGTGATGAGCTCTCGATGCCTGATTCAGATCAACGTACTTTTGAAGATCTAATTCAGATATAGATCAAAATTATTCTCTTACAACCGGAATTGAAATAAGAAAATTGATTGTCGTTCGGTGAACTCAGCGCAAGTGGAAACGAGAAATCAGTGGCGCTCGTGTTGCACTGATTGCAGATCCTAAAATCCTTTAACTGTCCACAAAAAACCCTAGTACGCATGTCAAAATGTCGCATAAATAGGGGAGGTAACGCTTCTATCCCCACAATTAGGCTGTAAGAATTATAGATTATAAACGAAACATTCTGAATTGTTATTCGATTTTTCTATTTAGTACTATGTACTCTAGTCCCGAAACTGTTGCTTTTTATTTTATGTTATTTCCCTTTAATTTTAGCGAGAACCAAACATTTTTTCTCTTTAATGGATATGATTTAGATTTACTTTTGTTTCATTCATTACGTATCGATTTTTCAGGTAAGGACAAATGATTTTAAGAAAGATAATTAAAGTATATGTGGGAGAAAAAATGTCATACAATTATGGAAGAGTAACACTTCTAACTCTCCAATTATGCTGTAATAATTGCAATTTATAAATGAGACATTCTGAACTGTTATTCGACTAATCTGTTTACTCTCTACTCCAGTCAAGAAACTGTTTTTCTTATTTTATATTTTTATACCGCTTCCCTTTAATCATCTAGAAGAAAATATTTTTTGTTTAATAGATGTAATTTAGCTTTGCTCTTAGTTTTATTTATTACGTTTATGATTATTCAGGTAATGACAAATTATTCTAATAAAGGAAAATATGCAAATCTTAGGGTATATTTTTATCTCATCAATTTAAGGGTTACCTGGACCATCAATCGGAGAGCAGTTTTATCCTTGCATTTCAACACACTCGTCCAAAGATAATTTTCTTTTAATATGACTAAATTGAGTCAAATGTTTCTCTCTAAAATGCAAAACGTAGTCAATTTCGCATCGGGCATTTAAAGCAAATCTGGAATAATAAAATTTAAACGCTTTTTTCCCCTCGGATATGAGTATTTTAGCCATTACAAAATATATTTTGAAGCACTGCTCGTTTCTATTCTGGTGAGTGGCCAGGAGCTGTTTAATTTCTATTCTTTTTTTAAATGAAACCATTTAAAAAAATGCTCACGTGCCTGCTCCACTGCTCATTGGCAAGAAGCCAAAGTCACAAAAGTCTTAACTGTTCAAAAATAAGAAGAGTTTCACTTGGTGGCAGTGGCGGCTCGTCAGATCAGAAACAAGCAGTGCTGCAAAAGGACTAAAGTTGTAGGAAATGTTTTGCTGATTATTTTGGTATATAATGATGTACAAACAATGATAGCTGTTGAGTTATAAGAAAAGACTTATAACTCAACGATGAAAATGTTTAAGAAAGAAAATGTTTTTTGGCTATAACTAAAATTCCAACAAAAAGTTTTGGTGGCAAACCTCAGAATCGTTATCAGCAACCCCAAAAACTTAAAGGGGAAAAAATTACAACTCCTCCAGATTTGATTTAAAAAACTACCAAATGATTGGACTACTAAGCGAAAAAGAAAAAAAAGCCAAATGAGGAAAGCAAAAGCGACCTGTGGTTACTGCAGCTCCGAGTGCCTTTAATTTTAACGGAGAAAGGGTTGCTTTTTTCTTCTGATTTATCGCTCAGAGATGCTCAGTGTGCGAATTTCGATCTTTTGGAAGGGCGAAAGTCTCTGCAGCTCAAGCATGCTTCTCCCTTACTTGTTGATTGATTTTCCGTCTTCCTTTTACGTTTTTAATTACTTTTTCTGCCATCTTCGTTGATTATTGAACTCTTAAAGCGGAAAAGTAATAAAATAAGAACAAGAAAAGTTATGAAATAAGAATATGCAAGCTTTTGAAATAATTTTAGGGGGGACTGCAGCTCTGCAGCCCTAATGGACGAGCCGCCACTGCTTGTGATCTGGCTAGTAAATTTCATCGAGATAATATTAAAATTATCCTGAAAAATCTTTCATTGTTCATTCGAGCTAAGGAAAAAGCCATTGAAAAAGGGAAGGTAAATTTGTTAAAAATATAGGCAACATGAATTTCTACAAATAATTTACAAATGGAATTTCAATATAATTAAACTATGATGGTGGTGGTTCAAATCTCACTTGGTCTAGCATTCTGTTTGTCCGCCACGAGAACTCTCTTCGCCTAGTTGTCTCGTCGACGGCGGTCGCTATAGCAACTGGTTATGGTTCGAATTGGATGAATCCGACGGAAGTCTGGGTTTTATTTTATTCTTGGCGCGAGGAATCGAAAAGTTGATCATTCGTCTTCTCGGTTTTGCCGCAGTTGCACGTTCCTTCCCAATTGAAGCCAAGTACGCCAATGTAACAAACTTGAATGAAATTCTACCTACTCGAAATGGAATCCTCCTTTGATAACCTGTTCCTATAGCGACCGCCGCTATCTAGACAACTTGGCGAGCAGAGTTCAAGTGGCGGACAGACAGTATCTAGACGCGAGTCGAAGATTTATGATAAAGGGGGAAGTATGGCATCTTCTTTGGATCACAGCGAGCCGGAGCATCTGTGTAGCACTCGAATTAGAACTTATCTTCCTATGTGTGGAGATAAGTTCCTGGAGGAACTTCAGGGGAAACTAGCCCACATTTGTGTTTTGTTTTTTAAATAAGTGTACAGCTTTTCAATGTTAGTTGATTAAGGTCAAAATGTAAGTGATGCAAATATGCATAACTGAACAGTGTAGGGTTTAAAATTGCAGTTGCTCAATGATAACAGTGTTCCAGCCGCCACTATTTGCATGGATCCTCTAACATTTTACATAATAAAAAATTTAAATATATAGGAACTATTCTGTGAAGCAATAGAGAAAAGAAGGACTCAAATAATATGTGTGGATTTTTAAAGTAGCTGTTTGTCACCTCTGGAAAATAAATTAATATCTTGACGGAAGCTGCCACATTCTTTGTCACGTGACTTTTGACTCACCAGTACTGGTTGGTTACAAAAAAGGACTTTGATTTCTTTAAAAAAAAACTAATTTATCGTTTTTAAATTTTCGTTCAAGAAAAATTAAGCTTATTATTCTTGTGGTAACGTTTGTTTTCACTACTTCACTATAGACTCCAACACCTAGTAGGATCACGGGATATATTTTTGTGGTCATAAAAATCTATGAAAAGTCTTTTATCCGATTTGTGAGAATTGTCGTCGAATCTAATTAATAGCTCGCAATTTTGATAAAGACATTCCTTTCTAAATCTATTAAACTAAAATAAATAAAAAAAATCATTTACTTTCAAGTAATACTTGATTTAAATACTCTGTGTTGTTAAGCAATTGCGTACTTAAGTCAAGGAAAAATACTATGAGCATCAAGTGAGGCCGTAGAATTCTCTCTGGGGGCGCGTTAGTTTAAAGAAACCTGCCTTACGTGATAAATTGTGAAGCTAAATCAATTAAAAACGTAATGTGGGAATGCAAACTTCTCAAAGCTAAATATTTCTTGGTCTTAAACATATATTATTTAATGCATAAAAGTGCCAATTTTTCTAAATCATTAATAAAGCGTTAAATATCGATTACTGTTACAAAATAAATCTATGCTTTGCTCTTGATTTTATTTCGGGATATGGTTTTTATTATTGACGTTTCCCTATCTAAAGCTATTTTTCCTTCCCTTTTACGGAGCCTTTTTCCTGTGACGTTCTGTGCTATATTACCGACGCATATAAATGTATCTAATTTCGATACTGCGTTACTTACATTATGCAATCAATGAGCACATTTCCTATCAAACCTTGAAACAATTCACCAAATTTCAAGGTGTGTTAATTTTAGTTGAACAGGAAGCTGAACACAGTTTCGCAAAACCCACTTATCTTTCTTTTGTCTACCACTAAGTCAATGGAAATCCTATTTCCGCTGATTACAAATGTTACGTATAAGCTGGAGGTAGGCCATGTTTTGACGTAGCCCAAGTAAAAAAAAGAAATCTCCACGTCTCACCCTCTGGCATTGTGTCAAACGAAAAATAGACGAATTTGTATGTGGTACAAAAAATAGCTCTTGTGCCAGTGATCACGCGGTTTGTGGCATGATGAAAGACAAGTGTTACTTAAGGGAGAAGAAATTAGCTGCGGGGCATGCGCACATCGACAGCAGTTTACTCGCTGCACGTGCTGAAAGAGTTTGTGCATGCGATCACGTGATTCCAGCTGTTTACACGTGATGTTTTCTTCTGTAAAGGTCAAAGCCTCTGTCATTTTTTATTTTACTCTCCCGACCTTCGAGTCCTATGTTTAAAATTTCCCCTGCTGTAAATAGAATGACGTCATTGGGAGGTGCTTAGTGTTAAGTGAATACAAAGTGGTGTAGTCGTCGAACTCGACACCAATCACATGGCACGAGTATTTGCTCTTTCCTAAACTGTTACTTCGGCCGATAAAAATTATCGATTTGATATGATTCTTCGTGACTCATTTTTGATTCACCTTTTAATAAAGAAAAACTCTTTTGATCCATTTTGATTTGTAAATTTTTCAATGGTGGGAAGTTCGATTTCCAATATGAAAATAAATGGCAGATTTAGTTTGAACTAACAGACATTACATCAATAAGTGTTTGATAGAAAAAAAATGGCCAATGTCACGTTTCATGGAAATAAATTCATTGATTTGAAGACAAGTTTCTTACAAAGTCATGAAAAATGAAGAAAAAAAGAAAAGAAAAAATCCTTTTTGTGTAAGATATGAATTTTAGTAAAAGCTAGTGATAGATTTATTTCAATAAAGCATGGAATTACGATTAAAGGTATATAAACCTATTCTAATCGTTTTACTAAAATCTCA
The DNA here is from genome assembly GCA_013235015.1 of Araneus ventricosus. NCBI lineage: Eukaryota > Metazoa > Arthropoda > Arachnida > Araneae > Araneidae > Araneus > Araneus ventricosus. The sequence goes on from BGPR01000529.1 coordinate 201,065, forward strand.
AATCTTATTCGAAAGACCTTTTCAAATTTTTTGTTCTTTTTGACATTGGCCAAGGTTTCGTAGAAACTTTCTTTATCAAGAGTAGGGGGCCATTGCTGTACTTTAAAATACTTTGGTAGCATTCCGGAAACCTTTTGGAATACTTTTCAACAAAGAATGTAGTATTTTATAAATAGTTTTGGTCATAGCTGCGATTGGGAAAAGTAGAAGGAGGTATTGTTTAGCAACGGATTCCGAGACTAGCACATTTGGACGATTTTACACAAGAAAGAGGTGTTAGGAAATGAGTCCTATGAGCGCGTTTCCGAAGTTCTTTGTTAGATCACGCTCAGTCAAATTAAAACATGCCCCCTTCCATTCTTCACTTTCTCCCTATTTTGATGAAAATAACTCCGCCCGGCGCATGCGCAAAAGCGCGGAGGGTTTCGGAATCCGTTGCTAAACATTAAAAAATATACAGACAACTAAAAGCGGGAAAATAGGGGGTAGACAATGCAATTTTTAAAAAAAATCTTGCTTTTCACTATTGCTTCACACTATTGCTTTTTAATAATTTTTAATTTTAGGCAGCTAAAATGACACAAAAATTTAATTCCGCCCCAGAAAGTGGAGGAAAGGATTGTTTATTTTGGGAGAAAAATGTTAAAGATTTTTTTGTTGTTCTTTTGAAATTTAATTCTTAAAAGTAACTTAAGGAGCTCAATGAATTTATGTTGTCACTTTCTGGTACATTCACCTTTATACTGTTTTTGTGTATATAATTTAAAAGAACCACAGTTATCTGTAGCGCACGTGAATTTTCTAAACAACATTACTAAGTTCTATTTTTATTTGAAAACCTTCTTGAAGAATCATATCTCATTTGTGTGATAAACATCGTCTTCAAAAAGCTGTGTCAGTAATATTTTATATGATAAGAAAACTGCACGTTACTTGTCTTGTTAATCTGGCTTGTTGTTTTTGGCGTGAGGTAAGGTTTCTTTTGCATTTAAGCTTTCTCGTTTATTTGGTTGTTAAAGCCTTTTATTTTCTACTGAAATATTTATTATAGCTATTATTAGTCGGTCCAAAACCAAGCATCTTATTCTTATGTTTCCTCTGTCTAGAAATTCCTCTACTAAAATCATAATATGACAAATTCATGGACTACTAGAAATCAGAGAAGACATAATAGCAGTACTGTATATCACGGTCTTCAACTTTTTCCTCTTGTAACCCAATCTCTAGTCAAAATCACTTTTTCGTCTCTCCAAAGCTGGATAGTAAATAAGAAATTAAAACATTAATTGATGATAACTAAAAGAAAATTAAATTAAAAATAATTATTTAAGAAATTTTAATTAAAATTTGTAAGTCAGGATGCTTTTATTTACCATTTTCGGTTATAATTATCAAGGAATCTGAAAGAACAACTTTTTATGACCCCGATATTTTTTACCCTTTGATTTCTGTGTGGGATTTCACCCACAGTTAAAGAAACTCTGCTGAAGAAGTTTCGAATTTTCATGAACATCTCATTTAATTACAAACTAGTTTGTAAATTGTACTGCTCATTAATATATTTTAACGAACTAATTTCTATATTTTATTTATTTGTAAAATTTGTCACAAACTGATTTTAATTTTCTTTATCACAAATTTTGTTCTCACATCTTTGTTCGTTGTCACGAACTAATTCCTAGTTTATAAAATTAATATATTGTGAAATTAAACGTTTAACAATAAGTCTTAATAAATCGATCCGGAAGATTATAGAAGTTCGTGCCCTCATGAACCTATAATTTAGTTTTATAAACTTCGCAAATTAAGTTTCTTATTTTTACTTGTAGTTAATATATTTATCATTAAATAAGTACAGCATTACATTTAAATTATACATGTTGGTCATAAATTATTGGACTCTTTTCAAAAATTAATTTAAAAAAAACCCTAATAATTTTACAACTATAGTTTTTTTAAAAATCAGAGCGCATTTTAAAAAGTTTTTTTTTCCAGAGAAGTAACGCGCCGTTACTGCGGTTAGGTAGACGTAAATTATTGAACATCTCCCATTTTTGAGAGCCATTATCTGCGAAACTATCAAAGCTAGAAGAAAATTAAAAACATTGTAAGGAATTTTAAGCTCTTTAATTTGTTTGAATCAATTGGAATTCAAAAGCTGAATAGTTTTCAAGATATTGAATTAAAACTGAAAAAAGAAACCAGCAAACGCGCATCGGCTTCTGCTGACCGGATCATTGCGTATGGAAATCTCTCGCTGTAGTAAATTTAGAACGCTGTGATGGTACGCCACCTATCCGAAAAAATAACTTTTTTATTTGCTCTCATCTAAAAAAACGCAGATGTAACATTATTAGTTTTTTAAATTAATTTTTGAAATGAGTCGAATAATTTATGACAACCCTGTATTTTCCCTAAGTACTCTGTTGTATTTGCGATTACTGTTAATCACAAGTTAATTGTGTAGATGGTCCGTAAAAAATATTTTTACAGAGAATTTTTTTTCTGTATTTGTTAGTTGCATCTTCTGACAATAAATTTAGATCGAATATTAGTAACATGCAAGATTCACAAGCATAAGATTTAGATTCATATGTTTATTCAAATATGATACTATTTCATCATAGGCTAACTTCTGTGTTTCTTTGTTATTGCTTTTTTTATATCTGTAACAAGTTATATTTCTTGCATTACTGCACAGCATTTTCGTTTCTGCGTAACTGTTATTTTACGACTATATTTATCTCATTTTTGTAAATTTTATTTAGAATTTCTATTTTTCACAAACTAATTTCTAATTTATAAAGTTACTAGCAGTGCGCGCACGGCATTGTCCGTGGCATAATGACTTCAACAAAATAAAAAAGCCCAAAGTTTTGAAAACGAAACCAAAATATGTATATATAACATTATTGATTTCGCCCTCGATTTTTAGTTAAAGTACACGCAGGAACTTTCATTTAACTAAAGATATCCTCAGCGCGACTAGCAAACGTATGAAACAAATAAATCAAATGATTCTTGGATCAGTGAAATGAGAAGTAATTGAAATTAGCTGAGGCAATAAAATGATCGAGAGTATGACGTGACTTTCGCTTGATACCGCCAGCCAACCGGATAGTTGAAATGCATTCTGGGAACTCAGAGCAACCTTGGATCGGACGAAATCTCTGTGGATTCGGATATGCGAGAGAAAATGTTTTGATCTGATCAATAAAAAAATTCATGGAAAATCGGAGAAAAAAGATATTTTAACCATTCTTGTTTTAAAACAAGGGATAAATATTCCGGTTTATACCTAAAAAAATTGAAAATGATAGCGTTATTAGAACGTCGGAAACAAGAAAATAAGAATTGAAAGTTAAAAATATAAATGAAAAGTGACTATTATTTAAAAATTTCTCAAAATTCAGTAAATTATGTTAAAAATTCAAAACAAACTTCATTAGAACAAAAAATGTTTGTTCTATACGATGGTGCATTGATTGTTTTTCAACGATTATCAGAAAAGATAAAGCAGCCGTAAACGTGCCAAAAATGACCCAAAACATTAAATTAAAAAAAATTTACATTAAATTTTAAAATTCTGGCTTCGAGGTGCATTGAGTCACCGTGGCATGTGTGCCAAATTTCATGGCTGTAAGTGCTATAGATTCGTTTGGACATCGCACACTCACAAATATTGCCTTTCATAAGTATAGATTACTGTATTATCGATTATTAACAAATCTTGGTATTGGTTCTACAAAAGATTCAACATTTTCTTTCTTACGTTTTCACAAATCAGTTGCGAGTCCAGTAGCGCAGTCGCAAAACAAGCAGTGCCGGAACGCTCTACCCGGGCTGCGAAAATCGCACTGTTTTAAGGAGGTTTTTACAATTTCTTCTCATTTATTTCTCGTGAAAAAAGTAGTGCCTAAACGGCATTTCGGCTCCACTTCACCCCTGTAAGGGTCCCTAAAATAATTTGTTAGAACTAACAAGTTTACATGTCTTTCGGAAACTAAAGAAGTTCAATCCAACTTTTTTGTCAAATTTTTATATAATTACTTGATTAAATTTAGATCATAATACCCTGTTTTACTGATTTACAACAGCTGAGCTATCAGTTAAAAAAAAACAGTCACTAATTGCTGAAATCATGCGACGGCAAACGTGCATACGTGGTCTGGATGTCTGATATTGCAAGTCTTAACAAGAGTTGCAACTAAATAACGCAAATATAAATAAACTGGGCGGACTGCATGCTGTTCGGAAAGATTTATCAACAAGTGCATTGCGCGTCCATTTTCCGGTTATTGATAAATCCATGCTTGGATGAACAGAAAAACGAGTTGCGCGGTGGTTCACGTGAATTTAGAGGATGCGTAAGGACTCACGTGAGCGGCCGGAAATAGATGGCGGTCGGGCACAAATTGAAACAGGCGCGTTTGCATTGACCTCGATCAGATGACGTAACGATGCAGTAGTTTACTATCCGAATAAACATTGTAAAAATGAGGTGGTGAAATAATATAGTCACGTGACTGTTGTAACTAGTAGAAAAAGTGAGCTTGGAGTTTAGAGAAGGATTTTCGTTTTTTTAATTCCATACTTTTAACTGATTGTCAAGTGTTAACTTGTTGAATTATTTTAATTTAGTTATGCGAATGAAAAGTTAAATCTTACTGTCTGACATCTTCATGTTGCTAATATTGCATTAAAAATATGCATTGATATAAACTTGAACAACAGTATACACGAACAAAACATGAAAACGAATTTGTTTGCGTATTTTTTCACCCTCGCAATTTTATTTCATGTGGTATTTCTTGTATTTTCTTCTTCCTTTTTTTATTTATGTATTTTACATGGCAAGGGGGGGGGGGAATAACACACTATGTAAGTCTCAGTTACGTGTGATAATTTCTTAAGTTTCTTCCTTAGGTGTCGTAATCTCCGATGAAGCACTTAGCTGTCGCTTCACTCAGTAATTTACGCCATAATAGATTCTAAAAATATTATCCAGTTAAAATGATGACCCTTACAGTAAAATACAAATTAAAGATTTAAAATATTGGCTAAAAGTGAAACAAACAACGATTTTTTTCTAAATTTCTCACCAGTTTAGTTTTTTTTTTCCTCTTTTTTTTATCGAAATGATATTCACTTTTTTTTTTTTTTGGTAAATAGTTCGCATGATTTGGCAGTGTAAGATAAAAAGCAACATATTAAATGCTACAATTTTTTGTACACTTTGATAGATGTTTTATGACTACACGAAATCGTAAAATACAGCATTTTTTATGTTATTGATCTTTTTCAGGTAAATGAAAATGCTTTGACACTTATCACCAGTGGTGTAGTCGCAAAATGAGCAGTGCCGGGACGCTTTATAAGCACTGTTGGAACGTTCTAACTTGATTGTTGATTACGCTTTATTTCAAGGACGTTTTCACATTTTTTATCTTATTTATTTCTCGTGGGGAAAAAAAGCAGTGTCATAACAGTGTTCCGGCTCCACTACGCTTATCGTAGGGAATATATGCCCCCGCCCTCCTAAGAAAAGTGGCAGGTTAGTACTCTTTATATCAGTGTTGAAAGAATCGGTCGATAATACTGAAATACGTTTAACTTTCGTTTTCAAATCAAGAATCGATATTTTACTGGTGATTTATCAAAATCTGCGGCCACAGTGAGTGCATTTTATTTCATTTTGGAAGGTAGCAAGAGCTCATTGCACTGCTCTATAGATTTTTTTTCTAAAGACATATTATGTACCTTATTTTCTTATTTTGCTATTTTTTATATTAAATGATATAGCCAGAAGCTCTTAATGTTTTATTCTTTTCTATTAAGAAAAGAATGGAATACTGATATTGAAAGTTACTGAATTGAATTCACGTGTTGTATTGACAATTTAAAATTAATCTGCATGCTTTTGAGTCACGTTAATTACATATTGACAGGTACGTTATGATTAAAATCAGCTTTTCAGGAAATGGAACTTCGTTACATGAAGAGGTGGTGTAAGTTCTCCAAGTTTATTTTGAAATTGGACTGTCATTGCTTGTGATAAGTTAATAATTTATAACTGGTCATAGTTTGCAGTCGAAGAAATTGCCGAAATTTTGTGTATATGGAAGTAGTAAATTTTGGAAATGTGCAGCATTGGAATTTTCCTTTTATATCTTACAAACAAGCTATGTCTTTGGACAGTGTTTCCCAACGTGGGGCCCATGCCCCACAAGGGGCAGTTTGATTGTTAAGAGGGCTAATTCGAAAAGGGAAAAAGATATTGGCTGGATATAATACAACGGGGAGACTTGAGACTGCAGTTGACTAAATCGGAACCTAAAATAAAATCTCTTTGTGACAAGCATAAAGCGCAACGATCGTACTAAACTTAAATAATAAATAATTACTAATAATTAAAATAATATAGTAAAAGCTTTCATTAAAATTGTTTCGTGCTTGAATTTCAGTTATCCATTGTATGTTTTGAAAATTTACTTACTGTGTTTCTCAGCAATTTCCTATTGATTTCTTCCTAAAACCTATCATTTAAGTTTCTTCACTAATCAATTCAATTTTTGAATATTAAAAATTATGTATATGTTACATAGGGGGCATAAGTATTTTAGAAAGGCTTAGGTGGGGCATGGTACAAAAAAAACTTTTCGAAACATTGTCTTAGAATGTATATTTTTGTATTTAGTTCCGAGTTGTATAAAAGCAGTCAATTACTATTTGGCAAAATATATATTAAGAGTTTTTCATAGCTGAAAATAACTCTAAGTTAATTTTTAATTTACTAAAAATTCCTAAATACCAAATTTCAAAATTCATTTTTAGAATTATTTCTCTTAATTTCCTATTATTAGTAAAAATCTTATACTCTTATTGTATCTGAAATAATTTGAAAAAAAAAATATGAAAAAGTGCTAATAATAATAATTCATAAAATAATGATACATCATTTTGATATTTTTCTGATTGCAAGCGAAGTATTGCTGAAAAAATTACAACATAATACTGAAGCTAAGAAAATAATATATTTAAATCTAAAATAATCAAGCACCTCTAAACCAACGTTTAATTATTATTATTATTACTTGCTTTCAACAAACCTATTGACGAATGCTTGATGCAGGTTTTTCCCCTTTGAATAAAGCTCATAAACTTGTTGATGAAAACTCCAATCCAATATCCTTAAATATAATAGCTTGTTATTCGAAGAGTGACTAGGTTATTGACCAGTATTCAAAATTGCATGATTCTTTGAACTGTCTGAGAAATAAAAATTGAATGAATTATACAAATGAGGTGATTTTCATATAATTTAAATTCATTCTGAATTTTTTTATGGAGAGTAATAAATTGGTTGTTATTGAATAAATCGGTAAGAAGGGGAAAAAAACTTTTTTTTTTATTTAATTGAATTTCTAGTTTCATGTAAAAGTCCACATTGATTCTAAAATTTCACACGCAAAGGATTTGTGCTGTATGATCACATAGTCAACAATGCATTGACATATATGATGAAGAGATTTTTTTAATTAAAAAATTTTACCATTGGAGAAATCTAATATTTGAAATTTGATTATTGAAATGTTTCCGAATATAGACTTTTTTAATCAAAACATATCTATGAAATGACATAGCAACAGAAAAACAACTTTTAGAAATAATTTTGTTTAATTTTATATTCATTATGCAAAATTCCTATGACAAGAAAACAGCATCAAATTTTTAAAAATGTTTTTAAAGAGTTGTGCTTAACAGAAAGAGTTTTACTGTTGAAAATGAAGTTGTGCAAAATTATTTAATTCTGTTGAAGTAAGCCTTAGGTTGAACTTAAATCTACAATCAATAAGATTTAGTGATTTTCGATCTTTTATATTCAGCGATTTCGAATCTTAGGCGCATACATGCAATTATTAATAATCGGGCAACATTTTAGTTGCATGGTGGAAGTCCATGGACTCAAGTTAGAGCCCGCATACATGCAATTATTAATCGGGCAACATTTTAGTTGCATGGTGCAAGTCCATGGGCTCAAGTTAGAGCCCGCATACATGCAATTATTAATCGGGCAACATTTTAGTTGCATGGTGGAAGTCCATGGGCTCAAGTTAGAGCCCGCATACATGCAACTTTAAAGTTCGGCAACTAAACAGTCGTAAAATCGCAACGATCGCCTTTTGACTAAAACTCTCGTAAAGTACACGGGTTGGTACTGGAGCGCGCACACATGCAACTAAATAGTTACTCTGCTCTGTTCATTTAAGTGGTGAAGGTCGAGACGAGCTCTGAAATTAGCGCGTTAACTATACGAAGCTTTGCTTAAGGCGTTTTAAAGAAGCGTGCGCTATTCTTAAAATAATTTAGCCCTAAAAAAGTCTGGGATTATTACGATTGATATGGAATTATTGATTGAGTGTATAGAAAGAAGGCTTGCGCTATATTTATTATCAGTTATTACTTTTAAAATAAATAATAATTTTGCATACTTTTAATAACTGTTACTCCATTTCTATTAATAATGCATGTGTTTTATTACATAATTTTAATTAGCTTAATTGGTCTTTTCTTTGTTGGTTTCTCAGATGTTTTGAAATCAATAATTTTAATTTTATCCTTTATATTTTTTCGCTCTCTTTGTCAACATCCCTTTTTCTCAACTAAGCGATGAATGAGGTATTATTGAATAGGATTTTTTTAAATACTTCATTGAAAACCTAGACATTTTATGATAAACACTATTTTTTGTATCAAAATTTGAGTGAAAAGAAAATTTTGAGTTTCTAGAAAAGTTGTCATTTCGGCCAACTTAATCTAACTCATGCGACCTGTGCTATAAACACAAACGAAATATCTATTTACTCAATATACTTCAATAATAGACAAAATATTTTAATTATAGTGATTGCGCTTTTTGGAATGAGCTCGTGTTATTTAGAATCGTGTCGCATTCTGTGTTTTTTGTTTTTATTGTTTATTTATTACATAATTTTGTTTTTATAATTTCTTTGTCTGATTTCTCTAAATTATCCCGAAATTTTTGTATTTATTTGTTTATTTGGATGTTTTCGAATGTTCTTTGGATGTTATAAAACGGGCGGACCGAATTAAGTCCTCTAGGAGCCTCCCGTTTCCCCCTTCTAACTTTTAAAACCAGATAATTTTGCATTTCTTCTCATTTAATTTCTATATAAGCAATTTTAAGTTGCAAATTTTAACAAACTGAATTAGCAAAGCATTTAACTTCAGATCACATTCATGAGAGTTGGTTCCTGTATACCGCGTATAAAGAAATTTAAAATTAAAATTTAAAAGTAATTTTATACAAAATTGTAAAAAAAAGCGAAATTTTTTCAATACAATTTAAATACTATTTAATTATAGGATTGCAAATTTTTTGAATATAAAACATTTTTTTTAGTATTATAAAACAACATAATATAAAATTTGCAAAAAGTAATTAATTAGGAATATGTTAAAAAGATGTTCCAAATTTAAACTTAAATTTAATAATATTGAAATTTTAATGCTGAACACGGCTTAATCAATCGTAACGCATCTCCTCGAATATACTATCACAGCTCGGCTACTTTACTGCTGTGCTTTGTTGAAAAACTGCTGTACTTTGATAAATTGTTCCGCGAACTATTTTTAAATTAAATATTCATAACAAATTCGAATTTAGTTAATTTGAAACTGAGAGAGCCACAATAAAAATTAGATGTATCCAGAAGTTCGAATTTTAAAAAAATGGGTTTAAAAACAACACAACAAGAGACAACGACAGTTTTTATTCTAAAAACAACACTAAAGATTTATTTAAAAGTTTTAATGAATACTACGTAATTAATTAATAAACAGTAAATAATTTTGATCAATAAAGCTAGTATAATAAAGCTAGTAAAGTAGTTATAATTTAAAAATTTTTAATTATTCCAATAAATAAGTAAGTATTTTAAATAAAGAAATGTATCCACACCACCTAGAGTGCAAAAATTGTGTAATTATTTTTTAATTAAATACATAGAACAGCAGCTAAGAGTGAGTCCTTGAGTTAATTATGGGCCTTAAAGATAATTCGCTGGCACTCATAAGATACTGCCGTATTTAACTAACGAAAACAATTCAGAAATGAGCACAGTTTTCAGTTTTGACCTAAAATTAACCAAAATCAATTCGAATTATAGGCTTATGTACAGAACTCGCCTATTACTAGTAATGATCATCAAAGCATTTGATAAAGAAAGAGATCAATGAAAACGAAAATTCACCATTCAATCTAATGATTGAAATGATTGCTTCGTGAGAGAGTGTTAGCTGAAAATGTACCTGAGAAAAACTAAATTGTATCATTATAAAAAAAATCATTTTATTGGCACCCAGCGCGTGAGTAGTGTGCTTGAGAAGACAGCGAGCACATCCAAAAATGAAGAATCGAAAGATTAAAAATCGCAACCCGACGAAACTGTTTAGTTGGGTTGAAGGCTAGACGCATACATGCAATTCCTTCGGAAACTGCAAGGCAACATGCAAGGAATTGAATGTTCCAGAAAGAATAAGAACAAGAGTCAAAGTTTTCATATTTGATAAAAATTGTTAAACATTTACTGCATCTTTTTGTTTCGAAATTTAAAAGTGTCGTAATGCTATTGCGTAGGATACTGTTTGAAATGGGAACACGTCGTATCTTTATTACTGTACAATACAGCAGCATCAATTTTCTTTGCTTAAATAAAATTTGCAGGAAAGAAAAAAGAATGTAGGTCAAAGTGATGTGATCTAGATTCAGTAACGCCTTTCTTGTGCAAAGAATTAAATAGAATTTGCTTGTCTTTCCTCTTACCAAACATTTTCAATTTCCTCCAAAATTTGACTCTACTGAATGTAATTTATTGCTTTTATCGTACTTTAGCATCTTGTTTCTCACACTGAAGCAATGAATAACAGAAAGAGGCATGCATGGAATTTCCAGTTGAAGATAAAAAATGATGAAGAGAGTATAGCCAATTGGAATGCAGTGCATTCACCAAGTTATCCAATTCAGGCCTTTTGAATTTTTATTAGCCTTACTTCAGAGAGAGGTTTTAATAGGTTCTTTTCATTTTACTTAAATGTGGTTTTCTTTATACAACAATTAAACTTCTTTCTCTTCTGTTCTATTCAATATTAAGGATAAATATTTTAAAAGCAGAATCTAATAAAAAAAAATGAGAAAATTGAAACCGAAACAATTTCCAGGTTGTCGTCTGCCAACATGAATTTTGGTGGGCACTTAATCTTGGATACGTCATCGCTGTGACCCTCCAATGGAAACATGTGTCAATTTGACTCCTGCTGTAAAATAAGAACATTGAGAATTTTAGAATTGCTTTGGTGCAACAAAGAATTTGAAAAAGAACGCTTTTTATTTAATAAAATGGCCTTCTATATAATCTATAATAGAATTACGCAGAAGAATCGGTAACGCTGATGAATTTGGCTACCTGCCAAAGAGATTCAGACGGTCTGTTTATAAACTAGCACTTAATGCACACGGGATACTGTTTTGATTCTAAGATGATTTAATATCAAATAAGAGTTAGGACAGGGTCTTTTTAGCTGAGTTTAGCAGTTTCTTTTCTTTTTTTATTTTATGTTGATTCATCGTAGCGGAACTCCGTTAATATCAAATAGAAGTTATGCTAAAATTAATTTATTTTCCAGTTCTCGCAGATCTTTTTGTTGAATTTTGTTTACTTTCTTTTTTCAGTTAATTCATCCACGCGGAACTCCGTAATATTCTGTTACCAGTGAGAAGTTGGTGTCAATTATTCATCAGTTCTGTTTTACATGCTTTTTTATTTCTTAAGCAATAACGGAATATTTATATATTTTGAATTTAAAATTTTTTCCTTAACCGTTCTTATTTCTTATAGTGAAAGGCTCCCTTAAAGATTTTCATTATTTAATTTAGCATTTTTTTGTATTTGGTAATGCATTTTTTTCTGTTAGCAGATTTTACAAACCAAATATAAATAAAGCGAGTCTCCATTTTCTCCCGAATATCCGCCTGGGGGGCACTCCGGCGCGCCGCTATCTTAAAGACGTTTTCATTCTATACTTGTTCCCAATGCAGTTTTGTAAACGCCATCTACCGAAAACAACACTATGATGGCACATGGTGAGGGCCTATAGGTAATGCAAGCCTCCCTTTCCCCTCTCCAACTTTAAAACCAGATATTTTGTATTGATTTGCATTTAATCTCTATATAAGCAGTTTTTAAATAATAAATATTAAGAGAGACTAAAAAAATGTTTAATTGAGAGTCACATTCAGAAGAGTTGATTTCAGTATCTTACAAATAAAAACAATGTAAAATTTAAGTTTATAATAATTTTTTTAGAATAATTACAAAACTTTCCTTACGCAAAAAAACTCTAAAACAAAGTTTGCTAGGACTGTTGAGTCAGTCAGCCAAGTGCAAAACAAACTGGCCGCCACTGATTTGAAAACATGAAAGAAATCCTGAGAATAATGTTCTGAAATTTAAACGATACTTGGTTTTAATTTGAATAAGTTCGAGTACACGCCTCTTGTAACTTAAATGAAAGCACTACCTTAAATTACCTTGAAAATAATGAGAAAAAACCCATAAGCCGTTTGAAATTTCGAAATTGAGGGTCCCAAGGCAAGCGCATATTTGATTATCCGGCCCTGCACACGACAAGAAGCATCTGCACTATCAAAACAGACGAATAGAACTTACAAAATGGTTCTCTTAAATGGCAAAGTAAACATAAATAAATAAATGTTTTTGAAAATTATGAAACAAAGTACGTTACAGACCAACCTTTTTTTTATTTCAGTATTCAAATGGAATCAAAGCTCTCTTGTATTTCTTCACACACACACAGAATGTCTTGTATCGTTTTAGAATTAGGTCTCTGAGTCTTTGACAGCTGTCCAAATTGATAAATGTTTTGATGTTTGGATCCTTTATGCTGCTTGACATCTGATAATTTCTATATCTTTTTTCGACAAAGTACCTTTGTTTTTGATTCAGATAAGAGCTATCAAACTTGTTAAATATTCTACGTGTGTTTTGCTTTGTCCAATAATTTACAGGGATTGACTTTACTAGATTTACCCGATTTTCGTTGTGCGAACGTAAAATGTTGGAAAAAAATACGGTTACAAATATTTAACGTTTAAATGAATGTTCCACTTTTAAGAAAGCACCAATAACATAATAATGCTCGAAGTGACACACACGTCAGTAGTTTTTAATCGTTATTAAATACGCAAACTTTAACATCTTTAGAACGAACAAAATTTTACAAAATAAAACATTAAGACACAACAATGAATTTATATATAAAAATAGTAATTTCAACAACGGAAACATAATAATATCAACTCGTGTGTTAGGATTGAGACTCGGGTCACGAATAGGTTGAATGAAGGTTGCGTAGGTGCGTTCAGTGATTCCAATTGATGAAGTCATTTTTTTAAAACAACTATTTTATTAAAGCATAAAGTCATTTAAAATCATTTAAAAGACATAACTAAAATCTGCCTTCTCGCCGCACCTAGCTGAGCGTGGAGTTTACCGCTAATGGAGTGTGCTATTACTGCGAGTGAGAGAGATACGTCACACTCAGCACAGCGCAGCTTAAAGTTAACAAATCAACTCTACATTTTAGAACAAGAATTACATTCACCACACATGCAAAATAAGCATTATGAATTAAGATTTTGGCTCTCGCGACATGAATAATGATCGAAAGATGCACCCTTCCATAGACTTAGCATCGAAACTTTGACCTAGCCTGACAGTTAATTCAATGTATCAAGGGAAATGTTTTTGATTTTACGGCCGTGGTGAGGGTTTAAAGAATCTAATGACAAAGAAATCCTCAACGAAAGTTCACGCAAAAGTGTCAAAGTGTGGTGCGAGAAAAATGTTTTCATTCGTTCAATTACCAGAAGAGCCGGCTCAACCCTTCGGTTTTAAGGCATTTATTGACTCTCAGGAAGGAGAACACTCCAGCACGAAGGAGGCCACCAGGCACATAGAATTGATGGTATTGGATTCAAGGTGAACAAAATTTACATTAAACATTGCAAGGATTACATCAATTTTGTAAAGTTAACAGAAAAAGTCAAGTTAAAACGCTTAAGGAGTTTGATGACTTTTAAAATATACAAAAAATGGGCCATCTAATCAAGGAAGTAAGTATGAGTCTGTAAGTATGGAGATGTTATAGTTCGCGATTTCTTCCTTAAGGGTTGTATTAAAGACACTGTGTGCTTACCCTATTAGCACAAGAGATTGTTCGATATCTCCACGACGTTGTTCGATACAGACATGTCACATTTCCGCTTTTTCGGCATCGAATTTAATCAATTGAATTTAATTAATTGGGATCGATGCAAATCTGCATTAAAATTTTTGTTAATGTGTTTGGGGGGGGGGGTGCTCACGCAAACCAAAGTTTTGCGCCATGTGAAATTTTGCTTACGGCTCTAACGCGAAAGAGTTTTGAAAAGATATTGAGTAATCCTGCCGAAAGTTATGTTTTGTCCGAGTTATGTATCAGCGTTTTGCCGCGCTTTGGGGTCAAAGTTTAGCATTGGGAGGAATGCCTGAAAAGGTTGTATTCTTTTCTTTCTCGTTTCGTCCAATCGTCTTTCATTTCATCCAATCACAATTTGTTCCGAATTGTGATTGGATGAAAGAAAATCATCCACGAATTTCTACCGATCCGAATTTCGTGAGGAAAAAAGATCGTTAACTCTCCGTGAAGGAAGCCATTTTATTTTCGCGTTCTTTTTAACATTCTTTTCTTCGTTTTCGTTAGTTATTTCGATTTCATTTTTGTTAGTTTTCGTTCCCTAACGTTTGTCTATCAACACAGACATGACACACGTTTGTGCGAAAACTCGGATTTCAGCGTTTCCGGCGTCGAATTTTGTCATTCTTGGGATCGATGTAAATCTGCATTAAAATTTTTGGTAATACGTTGGGGGGGGGAGAGGGGGTACGCACACAAAAGACGTGAAAAACACGCAAACAAAAACTGCCCGCCGTGTGCACATTTAAAATAATATCAGATTTGATCAGGAAGAATGTATATTGAAACATATTCTTCAATTTAGAGTGTTAAATAAAAATTATCAGCAAAGAGCAGTCTGCTGTTGAATATTTTAGAAAAAAAAAGATTTTTTACGTGATGCTATTGATAGTAAATAACATGTGCAAAAATTTTAGGTCATCAGGCAAATAGTACTAAGAGGAACTTGATAGTAAGAAAATAGCAATGAGAAAAAAATAAAGAAAACCCCCCCAATCAAAGAAAGAAAGCAAAATTTAGAAAATGGATGAAAATAGCAGACTGAAGCATAACAGAAAGCTTGAACTGTTAGCTCAAGAAATGAAAAACAAAAGTTTTAATAATTATGTATAATCAAAAAAAGTTTTTACTTGGTCATATTTTTTAGTGAGATAATTTTTACCATAGTTTTTATTTTAACAAAACTTTTTGCGAATTCATTTTTCATCCATTAATTTTCTTTTGAATAATAATTCTACAATATTTTTAATATCTCAAGCACTTTTTGTTTAAATTTATTCATTTATAGTTCAATTAATAATACTTATTTTGCTTCTCGGTATTTACTTTTGACACGATACCGTATTTATGAAGTTCAGCTTTTTTTGTTCCGAGCCTGTGTCATGTCTGTCGATATTTTGAATGTCGTACACTATTGTAAAAATATCGTAGCAATATTATACGGTATCTTGTGCTATTAGGGCCTGTGTTATCATTGCCTGCTACGTTGAATAAGCTACAGAACTGTATTACCAACTCTTTTACGAACATAAAAAAGCATGTTCTGACGTCTTTGAGGAGAATCAGACTATCCTAGACATATCAGTTGCGTAACGAAAGGAAGACATATAGAACATTTATAATTATTCGAAAAAAATTGAGATGTTTCCGTCTTTTATGAGGCATTGTTTGTTTTCATTGCTGTAATAGCTTTTGAAATATACTGAACTAAACCCCGATGGTTATTTTTAATTACCCAGCAGTGTAGTAAAGTTATGCGCTATCATCAGACACTAATCAAAGCGCCCCTAGAATTTTTTCTTTCAGAAATTATGACCGACATCGAAAATTCTTATTTACAAAAATATAGAACTAAAATTCAAACCGCTTGGTGTTATGTTAAAATATCGATTACCTCTCCTGTCATCGTCATGACGACTTCACAAGACGAGTCAAAATTAAGATGGGCGCAGATTATTTATTTTAGTGTGAAATTTGCGCAATATTATGAGAGAATTAAAAAAATGTTGATTCGTTTCTTGTCAATAATTGAAGTAATATATTCTCGAAGTGCAACTGAATGCATATTTTGCAAATGAGTATAACTATTTCAGCATATAAAAATGTATCAATGCCAAATCTGTAATAATTTCAGATTTTATAAGTACTATACACTTGAAATATACTTGATTAAAAATAATTTCAGAAAGGTCTCGCCCTTGCTGTATTTGGAGGTATCAACTGTTTAATTTATCCATTTTCAGTTTAAATTCTATTTAGCTCTGGTGAAAACAAATATGAATACAGAAACTAAAATCATTAGGAAGAAAAAAAGCAGCATTCCTAAAATTGTTACGTATAGATTAAAGTTTTCTGGCTTGACAGCGTATCAGAATATCCGATGCTTAGATTAGAAACAAACCGGAGTACATACATTATCTTATGGATCCCGAAATTTAGTTTCGATGTCTCATCCCATTATTCCGTTCCCTGTTCTGTAATCTTACCTGATGCACTCAAAGCGAAAGAATGATTCAAGGATTTTCATTTCTTTTTCCGATTTTGAGATAATATCGTATGATATTAACAACGCATTTTGTTATCAGCGAACCGCCCGTTATGTTTGCCAGTCCATCTGTGTGCGAGGCAGTTCGAATAGCGGCATCAAAATGCATTAGATTTTCCACCGTCGCATGTGAATTGATCCAAATGGTGCTCATGTAACTGAAGTGCATTCATGTTCATATTTTCGTTTATTTCGCGTTTGTGGAGGGAACTGCGTACAGCATGTGGTTGCTTTCCATCTGTGGTGAGTTGGATGTTTTAATGTTAAGTTGTTCAGCGTCATTGTGTAGTGTTTACTTGTGGTGTGACATGAGTTTGGCAATTCGTGTGGCCTTAAATGATTCTTCGTGAAATCTCCATGTTCGTATTTTCTTATATTTCATGTATGTGGAGGGAGCTAAGTACATCATGTGGTTGCTTTCCGTCTGTTGGATATTTTCCTGTTAAGTTGCTCCGCATCACTGTGTAGTGTTTACTTCAGGTTTGCAATTTGTATAGCTCTTAAATGAACGGTGTCAATGAATTTTGTGAATGTTAATGAATAAATGCTTTCAATTTGAATATTTCAAATAATGCGGCATTTCTTCGATGTGGTGTTTTCGTCATTTTTCATAACTTCGTTGCTGGGTTGACATACGGAATATTACTGCCTTCGATCAAATCGGTGTCAAGTCCAAAACCTGTAGTTTTCAGGAAAGCTGAATGAAAGTTACATATTGCTCCTGATTTTTGAAAGATACGTTTTGAAGATCCTCGGCATTATTTTTATATTTCGGATACCCTACTTTTTATACTATGTCTAAAATTTTCCCCAAACGCTTATTATTATTTTTTCAATATTAGGTTAGCTGTTTCTCGGGTAAAATAGTAAACAGTGCATAGAATACTTCTGCCTTCTTTGGGAAACTGCTTCTTTGTTGAATATTGGCTTTAAAATAGTTTTGCACCGAAAGATAAGTAAGTATGTTTAATATAACTCAAAATCCAAGGCAACGATACCTAAACATACTCTTGAAATATATTACCTGGTTTCTCGGACGTAACTGTAAAATAATTTTATGTTCAGACCTTGTTAACGTAAAAATATTATACCTTATTATTTCTTAGCAATTTGACTTTTATCTATACTCTACTTGTACATTTTCTTGCTTTTCTTTTTCGTGATATAATTTTTCCGGATACAAGTGAGTGTATTAAGGGAAAATTAAACTTTATTGAACTTTAAATGATATTTAACTAGCTACTATTTGATTTATTCTGCGTTTCATATAATGTCAGCGCAAATAATAGAATCCGAAATGAGATTGTTTAGGTAATGGGAAAGATACCGCTTTATTCGAATTTCAAATGCTTTTAGATAGGAATCAGTGACTAAATCTCAAAACCAGTATGAGACTCAACGTAAACGCAACAAATGGCATTGTGTCTCTAGAGTCCTGATAATGAACATATGGGAACAAAAAATCTTTACCAACTTACTATAGAACTACAAAAGTTAATAAGTATCGATGTGAGATCCCTTGGTTGCGTGTTGTATGTCCAAGCGATACTCAATTTCACGCCTGTGTTTGCAAGCATCTGAGGATCTATCGAGTGAATAGCGCTTCTTGAGTTCTTGCATGTTAGCGTAAGGCATCTGGTACATGAAAAATCCAAGGGACCTAATTCTGAGTTCGGATGAAACAATGCCGTGAAATAAAACTGGGAACAAACTAGGAGCCGCGCTGCTGTTCCTAGTTTTTTTTCTGCATACTTTTGTAATATGTCCAATAATTCTCGGACACCCTGTATTTTAAATATCTGAATAGGTGACTAGATTTTGAAACCAGTACGAGACTCAGCTCAAAATTAAATCTCTATAGCCTCTCTAGTGACTTTTAGAGATCTAGTTATATTGAAAAGATATAGGTTTATTCGAATACGAAATATTTTTGAGATCTGTCCAGAAAACTAGATCTTTGAATGGATGTGGTATTCAACGCAAAGAAAGCAACTGACACTGAATCTCTAAGGCTTTTTGAGATCCAGAATTTGTGTTAAATTTGACTTCTGAATAGACTAAAGAGGATTGGCAACATTTGTTGTTGATTAAGTTTTGCTATCTGGATTATTTTTAATACATTTTATTATGGCGTTTGAGATGTTTTGAAGACATGGATATTTTTTTATGGACATCATTTATATTAGTTCCCTTTATTATGTTAAGAGAACAAAATTACGCGAACAAAATTATTTGTTTATCTGCCTGTTTTGAGACGATTTTATATTTTTGATTTTTTTTGCTTAATATTTGAAATGCTTGGAAATTGCTGTACACATCAAAAGCCAGAAAGTGCCTGATGATGCAATAATAATTTCTAAGAAAAGCAAGTAAAAATAGCTTTCACTTTGTAGAGGGAAAATCGTGAAATCTGTTTGAATGCTAAATAATTCTTCCCGCATGAATTGCAACTCTGCTGCAGCTGTTATTTTTATTTCAGACATGACGTGGTACGTCATTGTATTAAACTGAATGAGTTTCCACTTTTTATGGTGCGGAGATTTAAAGCTTTGAAACTGTCAGGCGCCATGCAATAACGTAGAGGAAGTCTACAAGCATTTATTTTGTACTCGGTGATTTCCCAAGATAATATTTACGGCACGTGCATTGGCTTCCATAAAGTTCCATGAAAATTGAAGGAGAAAGCTATATCCCGATTTATTTTAATCACCAGGAGTGATAGTTTTCTGGATACGGCCATAATTCAACATCTTTATTTTTCAAAAATCCGGAATTTTCAGTTTTGTGCTAGTAAATTCTCGAATCCGAAATTTGTGGATTTGTGAAACGTTGACTCGTTATCGTTTTGACATCTTATTTTGTAATAGATACGTCATCCAGAGATTAATTGTATGATTTTTTCCTTTCACAAATCCGAAATTTTCAGATTTGTGAAAGTAAATTCTAGTATTTATTTTTTGATGTACCCAGTGTTTTTGTAATTTAGATTCGTTATCGTTCTGAAATTTTGTTTTATATCAAATATTTTAATTAGAGATGAATTGTATGTCTGACAGCAGGACAGAAAACAGAAACATCATTGAACCTATTATAGTCTAAACCAGTGGCGTAGCTAAAGGGGGGCGGAGGGGACGGCAAAATCAGACATGCTAGAAAACTATTTTATAACTAAGAGCAGCGTCACTAGTTCATTTATTATATTCATAAATGAACTAGTGACGCTTACTTTTCGCCTTTTGACAATAAATTACCGGTATGTGAAGAAAGACAGGTGGCGGATGAAACGTATCTGC
>BGPR01000529.1:221249-238391 GCA_013235015.1 Araneus ventricosus
CAGTGCAATGGCGAATCCAGTGGGATTCTACTTTTCTAGTCATTCCACTTGTACTTGTAGCGTTGACGCGGTCGGAAACATTTTTGGGCTAGTTATTTCATTGTATTTTTTATTAAATTATTTCAAGTATTGTATCATAAAGAACACTACAAGAATCATATTCTTATTGTCAGGTGAGGAAAAATCTGTAAAGTTAAAGTGTTTTGGTTTACATAAGCCATGAGGTTTGACATTCGTCACTACGATACAAAAGTTTTATGACCTCAGCCGCCCCCAGACCCGAATCCTGGATTCGCCAGTGACGTTAGTTGAAAGAAACCGCAATTGAACCTCTTTCGTCACTGTAACAATGTTCGATTCTATTCCATTTTACTTAAGTAAATATTGAAATACTAGAAAATTTGTTCCCGTCTCAGACGGACTTTTAGCTTGCCAACAATATATTGGATATAATTGTCACAGATATATTAACGAAAGTTGTAGGTAGAAAATCTCATGCACATTGGGGGAGTGCTTAAGAAATAAAAAAAAAGCGTGAAAAACAGAAATGATGAATCAATTGACACTAATTTTCGTTTCGCAAAATATATAAATATTCGATTCCAAAATTATGTATGAAAAAAAACCTTTTTAACGAAAGCGAATTAAAGAACTCCGAGAAGTGGAAAAATAAATTAATTCTAGGGTAACTTCTATTTGATATTAACGGAGTTCCGCGTCGATGAATAAACATAAAATTAAAAAAAAGAAAAGAAACTGCTAAAATCAGCTAAATACCCCCTGTCATAACTCCTATTTGATATTAAATTATCACAGAATCAAAGCAGTATCCTGTGTGTATGCTAATTTGTAGACAGACTGTTTGGTCTGAATCTCTTTTGGCACGTAGCCACGCCCACATTCCTGAGAGTTACCGAAATTTCTGGCCTATTCTTATCTAGATTGGTCATTGCTAACTATGAAGCTCATGCCATTGTATCCCTCTTAAAAGACATGCATATTTTGAAAATCGTTACCGAAGTTTTTAAATTTAATGTTGGTATTAAAATATATGTCACAAAATCAATCAACATTCATTTTGATTTTCCAGGAAATAAATCCATAGCGCAGTAGTTTCTGTTCAAACAATATTTTCTTCTGTTTTTGTCCTGCGGGAGTTTCCTCCCCTCGATTTTCTGGGATACTTCCTCAGTAGGGCTCCTTTTGTGTTCAACGTCGCCGTATAGTGATGAGAATCGAGCTTACATGTTAGACCTGTCTCTGTTTTGTTTAGTTTAGTCTAGTTATACGGGGTGGTCATAAATCATTGCACCGATTTCAAAAATTAAGAAAAAAAAACTAATAATGTAACATCTGCGTTTTTACTTTCTCGTATACGAGTACAAAGAGAAACAACAAATAGAAACAAAGAGAAAGTATTGTAATCGTCAAAAAATTCGAACTCGAGATTTTGACGAATTTTCACGTTTTAGACATCTCCGAGTCCGAAAAACACAATTTCCGTTTATCTCCACGCGCATGCGTACTGGAAGCAATCTTATGTGCACGCGAAAGGAACGGGATTTCATTACGGAGTAGCGAATTACGTCAGTTTGTCCTTGAGCCGGTAAGAGTGGAAGTGTGTGATACATGCATTTTATTCGGTACGCATCTCTTTGAATTTGACCTAGATATTTTTCAATCACTATAATAAAAAACCTTCTGATAATCATTGGATTCTGGGCAACAGTAGGTTCGAATTTTTTTAGCCACGCGGGGGAAGGGGAAACGGCAAATTTTTGGGGAAGTATACGAGAAAGTTTAGGAGAGAACACTCCCGCTGGTTTTTAAATGAGAAAGCAAATAAAAAGTTTTTGTTCCGATAGGTGGAGTACCATTACGGTGTTCTAAATTTGTTACAGCGAGAGATTTCCATACGCAATGGCTACCGATCAGCAGAAGCCGACGCGCGTTTTCTGGTTTCCTTTTTTCAGTTTTTCTTGAATATTTCGAAAAATATTAAAGAGCGTAAAATTCCCTACAAATACATGCTTTTATTTTAATTCTAGCTTTAAATGTTTCACAGAAAATGGCTTTCAAAAATGGGAGATGTCCAATAATTTACGACCACCGTAACGACGCGTTACCTATCGAAAAATTCTTTTTAAAATGCGCCCTTATTTTTAAAAAATAGTAGTTGTAACATTATTAGTTTTTTATTAATTTTTGAAATTTGTCTAAAAGTTTATGACCACCCTGTATTAACGTCCTGTTTGGAAGCAACACGAGGGCTCTTTTGGGACAGACCTCGTAATTTTGAACCGCGGTCAGGTGACGCGAACGACAAAGGGTAGGCTGGTAACGCCACTCTCCAAACTTCCGCACCACACTAACCGGCGAATGTTTGGCCCCCTTACGTATGATTAAGGGTGCGATAGACCCACACACTCGGCTGATCTTCGGTGGGTTCGGGTCTCGAGCGGGGAATCCTCCGGCCCTGAAGCCCAGATCTCGCCACTACGCCACCGCTGCCCCCTCTCCCCGTTGAGTCCAGATTTGATAGGTATACAATTTTAAAGTCAAGACCACGATTTCAGCTTGCTAGTTCGCTGCGTTTGTGAGTTACTGAGTTCACACTTGCACATACGAACACACCGACTCCCTTTTTTATGGGTTTTGTTCAAAATTGGATGGAGACTTACAATTTTCTTGTTTAGACAGATAGAGAAACATAATTGCAGAAATGGTTTGTTCGTACTCTTTGAGGTCTAAAACCTGGAGATTCATCAAAATCTCTTGTGATAGTTTTGAGGGGATTCTCTTTATATACTTCGAATAAGCGAGAAAGTAAAAGTGACTTATTTTTTATCTAATGCAATTCTAGACATATGAGAAATAACTTCCGGGCTCTTGTGATGACTTGCAGTTTTTTACTTTCTCGTCATGTGCTAGTATTATCGATTTTTTGTTAGGTGACTTCCTGATCAAGGAGTGAAAGTGAAAATTTCGTACCTCTCTTTTTCCATTGCGGCTTCAGGACTAGGAGAAGAAAGTCTTCAGAACTTAGAGATTTTAAGTGGATTGAATTAATGTTGGAATGAATTGAACAATCCATCCATCCATCACTTGATGGCTAACTTTTAATAAAGTTTGATATAAAAAGTTATTAATTTGCCAATTGCTTTGTTTTGAGAGGAAGTGCTAATTGACCCTTAATTTGATGAATTCATTACATTGATTTGCTATCATGGTATACTTTCAGCGTTAATGAATTAGCTAATAAATCAAATGGTACTTAATAACCTACTACTACAATGTCGTGCACTTTCCGCATAAGAAATTATGTACCTTATATTGGTTGTTTGATAAATTTTATCTCTTATCGTGAAAATATTACTGTAAGTGTAAGAAATACGAGGTGTTTAACTGTTAATAATTAGTTAAATGCTTTCGTTCCAAGAAAATATAAATTTTCTCTTGAAATATTCAGCATAGAAGAAACACAAGACACAGGTAGTAGTAGTTTATTTCTAATAGTTTATTCTAAGTGTAATCTCTAGTAGAGTTTATTTCTAATAGTTTTATAGTAAAATGGCTTTCGGATTGAGATTAATTTAAGAAAAGAAATTCTTTTAGCGTATTTGATTACATTATTTTTTTGTTAATTTATTTTGATAACTAATAATTAATAATCAAGTTCAGACACTTCGTTATGGTTTGAGAAAAGAAATTGGAACATCTAGGTCTTTATTTCACCGAAAATTTTGACGAGAACTTATGCCAACCTTAAAAAATGTATTTAAAAATTGATGAAGTTGGTGGTAAGTATACTTACCATGACCTTATAAAGGGTTAAAATTATAAATTAAAAAATATAGCCCAGTTATTCCCTAGATTTCATAAAAATTAAGAAATTTTCAAGAACGTGGGCCTCCTCGACTTCCGACCTATACGACTCCCGACCATCCGCACTTACGATCACAAAAAATAAATTTCAAAATAAAACGTTATTCCTTGTCGTAGTTTTGTTTACAGTACGTACAATAGAGTATACTTTATGTGCAATAATTATACTTATATAGCCTGAATTTTTGTGTTTTATATTTACAACCCATATGAATGAAAATAGTGTTAAGAAATATAAATCCGACTAACAATGACTTGGACTGAAGATGTGTCAGTCGAAACGGAGACCCTGTATTTTATCGAGCGTCATTTGTTGCCCCTCGTCCCGCTTTCTCGCTCTTTCTTTGCACAATATGAAAATTATATTATATTCTTTATTTAAGTAGGAACGATCTTAAACCGATTTCAGAAATCTAATTTACAAAGAACGTTGCCTTATCTTGAGACATAGTATCGATATTTTATTGTTGAATTTCGTAGAAAAAATACTGCCCTTATCCTTACGTATGAATCAGTGCTGTAAGACATTTTTCTTTCTTAATTTCAGCCCAAAGAAACAGACATACGCCGCAAAAGCATGGCGTCCCTGTACGAAAACAAAGCCACTGTGGTCATCGTCGTCGTCCTTTTGATGTACTTTCTATGGATGGACATAGCTCTCTTCTACCATGTCAACAATAGGACCATCGAACACAAGAAGGCTGGGGAGACGAGTCCGGCGCCCAGCACGCCGGTCAGTGTGCCTCACCTGATATCGCCATTCACCGGTCTCTCCGTCAAGATGATGATGATGGATCCGGTCAACAACTACATTTTCACGCCCGCAGCTCTCATCTTCAACGAGGTGGGTTTCATTTTCTATCGATCTACAGCGAACTCGAATCTTAACCCTTTGCACTCGGAAAAATGATTGGATGCGTAATTATTTACTGATTTACAAGAATTCGTATTATTGCTTTGGAACGTAAAAAATATGTTTGCTGCAGTTCATTTTTCCAGAAAAATTATTCTACGAATTCTTACAACGTAGGTAGTTTTTAAACGATCGAAATCAAGAAACGTCAAAATGATGCACCGTAGAGAATGATGACTGAGAGTCACCTCTCGAGTACAAAGGATTAATAGTCAACATTTCTGTATAAGTTCTCTACAAAATTGGCACTCTCTCGTGCAATATTGCGAATACTCAACAATATCTATGTGCTGCTCGAGTGTAACCTAAAATGTGATTGAATTTTTTTCTAATGTATGCAAAAACTATTCCGAAAAAAAAAAAAAATTGTTGGCCTGTTGAGTAGACCGCCTTAGAACGGTGGCATAGCGAGGGTAACTGCCCCCCCCCCCACATCATCATCATCAGTGACTTAGGTTGCGGAAACGGCTCCCGGAGCATGGTATTTTTCGTCCCCGCATCGCATTTGACTTTAAAAGAATTAATTTTTTATCATCATGGTCAGTGGCGTAGTGAAAAGTGGCGACCGAAAAATAAGTTGAGTTTTTTTTTGTACCAGTCGTCATCAGTTGCTTAAAATGGTGCCAGCAGTATGGCATTACTTTTGCGACCTCTTATTATCGTCTGCTTTAAGAATGGCATAAAAATACAGTAATGTTTTGGCTGCATGGCGTCCGGCCCATCTATGCACTCCTTGCCTCCCTGTTGCTAGGCCACTGCTTTAGAAAAATCCGAATTCAGCAAGGATGCCGAAAATTGAAAAAGTGTGGGAACCACTGATCTAAGCCCAAGTTATTTCTTTTAGTCCATCGTGAAGACGATTTAATTCACATTGTTCTTCAATCAAATTAGGAAATTAAAACAATTGCAATGGTGTTTCTTACTTAAACTGACAACCTGAAGTACTGTATCTCATTCCACATTGGCTTAAGGCAAGCATGATTTATGTTGTTATTATCACATTTCTTAAATATCGGGATGAGAAGCCGCCTTCTTAAATAGGCATTTATTTTAATCTAAACGCCCACCACTTATACTGATTATTAATACACGCATGATGTTAAAAAATCATAACAGTTTGATGAATTATACATTGTGAAATTTTCCAACGATTTAACTAATGCCATAATTCTTTTATCGCCAGGTGACGAAATTCAGCACAATTTTCTATTTCATCACTCCTAATATGGTGAGCTTCATTGGCATCCTGTTCGCCGTTGGGGGTGCCAAGTGCATGTGTCTAGATTCCCGCATCTACCACTGCTTGGCCATCTTTCTGTTCCAAATTCGTACATTCTGCGATGCCTTGGACGGCATCGTGGCAAGGTGCCGCATAGGCATGATCCAACACGTCTCGCTGAGGAATACCAGCGGCTACGTTGTGGATGGAGTCGCAGATGCTCTGGGATTCGCAGCATTTCTTATTGGCAAGTACATCTTTTCAGTGATCGAAATTGATGTTTTTTTCTTCTTTTATACGTTTTGAGGGTGCAACCTTTGTGACATTAAAAGCAATTAGACGCAGTTATTGAATCGGGAATGATCTCCAAAATATGCATTTTATTGTATAGATGTTTTCGCAATACTCTCTACAAGAAGTAGTATAATGCTGAATTTTTCCAAAATTAATGATTGAACACCAAGTAGTCGGATGTGTAACAGTTTGGAACTGATTCTCTCCTACTTTTCAGTGAAAACTTATAGCAGTTCATACTACACTGGTGAACGCGAAATCCATAAATGGGAGGTTGGTTCCCGGCTAAATAACTGTGTTCAAATGATGTCCAATGCCATGTCCTTTGTCCCTTACCTTGGCCAAGTAATGTTTTAATGATGCTAATTAAAACGGTATTTTGTAAGTTTTAATGGTGAAGTCAGTTGTGTGCTTTGCAAATTATTCGAAACTGTATGACTTTTGAAACTATATGTTGTTATCATTGCTTTTAAATGTTATGTTATTAATCTATCTTTCAAAGTATGAAGTTATGAAATTTTCTCGTAGGATTGTTTAGCTTAAATACCAGCACAATTATTATTATTTTTATCTCGTAAGAATTTTGTGTTCAAATATAAGTTCTTTATGAGTTCTAATTTATACTTAACTGAGTATCGAGATAATTTTTTTGTATTCACTTTCGTTATATTTCTAACACAAATGCAGATGTTTGTGTGACTATGTTTGCTGAAAAGAAGACTAATTAAAATTGTTATTCTTCCTTAATAGGCTGCTTTCAGTTCCTTCGCACAGTGGTTCCTAAGCATAAATACTACTTACCTCTGAGTACAAACGAGACCTGCAAAGAGTGCAAGGACGGTAATTCGAACGGCGGAAGTCCTCAAAATAACCTCATCTCCAACGCAAGCACGCAGAGACGAGTGTTTTATGTTGTTCTCTGCTTTGGTCTGCAAATGGCAATTGGTGCTTTTTTCTGGGACCATTACATCAACGCTTACCATAACTTGCTAGAGACGAATGCGCCGACTGAAGCACAGACAGTAAGTCTCTCTATTATGGATATGAGTCATGCTCAATTAACAAAGAACACGAGAGCGTTCTTCAAATAGCTTAATGACGTTAAAGCTTGAAAGAAAGTTTAAACTAAAGGTGGGGGGGGGGCGACCACAGTAACTGACCCGGAAGAATAAGATACAATGGGCCTATTTTTTATCGTTTCAATATTTTCTGTGAAGTTAAAGTGACCAGATTTTATGACTTTCAACCCGGAAGTGTCTAGAAATTGCGAGGCAGGGAGTGGCAATACAGGACGGTAAGTCCAAAACCGGGACTGTCCTGTCTAAACCGGGATGCTTTGTCACTTCGCCACTGAAACCAATGAAAGCGCAAGCCTACGCAGGGAATTTAATAGCATTCGGACGGAGTTGCGAGATAGAACTGGGACTATTCACTAATGTAGGGAAAAGGCATTGATCAAAAGCTAATTTTAAAAAATTAAATCAAATTAATATTTTAAAAAGATATCTTTGATATGAATTGTTTACTTAAAATTAAGAAATTAGACGGGTTTTTGCATTCAATTCAGGTATTTGGGCAAATCCATAAAATATTTTTCAGTCCGCAGCAGACAGTCTTAAATAGAGGCTATGCCAATTCATCTGGAATGTCCATCTCTTTGTTAAGACTAATCAAGAGATACGCCTGAGAAACTGCATCCATATTATATAATATTCTAGGTTATTAATAGTCGATAGCTTTAAATCAATTTTATTACGTAATATTTTAAATAAAAAGTGTTTAAAAGTAAATTGAATAAAATGTGACCTAGATGACAATACTTCTTGGAGTTCAGGTTGTATGATCCACATGAAGGGGCGCAAAGAATTTACAGCAATTTTTTTAAAAAATCGGATATGAATTTTTCCATCTCGAACCCTAGTTCTGCGAAGGATTGCAATGTCTGTGGGCCTGACGAATTTTCAATCTTTTTTACTTCCTCGTATACGAAGTATACAAAGAGAAAGTATTGTAATCGTCAAAAAATTCGAGCTCGAGATTTTGACGAATCTCCGCCTTTCTGACCTCCCTGAGTCCGAAAAACACAATTTTGGAATTATGTCTGTCTGTGTGTCTGTAAACACAATAAGGGGCCGTTCAAATATTACGTAAGCATGTTTTTGGTAATTTTTTACCCCCCTCCCCCCTTGTCAGCAAAAATAAGCAAATCGCAAACCCCCCTCTTATAATTACGTAAGCAAACGGCAACCCCACCCCGTTCTTTTTTTCACAAAATGTATAACAGTAATAATCTAATTTTAGAAATTTTAGGAGTTAATTCAAAGAAAAAACTTTAACTAGGCTTAAACTGAAAATATATATATATATATATATATTTAATTTCCTTACAATTTTGTTTAAGAAAATTTCTTGTTTTATCACAATTTTAAAACTTCAAGTATAATTTTCTTTTGCAAAATTTAATCTTTTTTCAAATTTAATTTTTTTGAATTAAATTATTTTTGCAAGTTACAAGAGATATTCGGAAATAAAGTGCTTTTAATGTCTTACGTAAGCATCACTCATACCCCCTCCACCCCCTTGTCAGCAAAAATAAGCAAATCGCAAACCCCCTCCCCCCCTTAGGTGCTTACGTAATATTTGAACGGACCCTAACTCAAACACTATTGCAGCTACTGGGATGAAATTTGATATGTGATCTTTACGCATAATTTGTAGGTTTCTGTCAAATTTTGGACAAAATCGGTCCACGAGAACTTTGTATGTCCGCGGTCATGTGAACACTATAACTCAAAAACTTGAATAGTTAGATGGATAAAATTTTGTACACGGTTTTATCATCATGAATGTAGGTCCGTATCAAATTTTGGACCAAATCCGTTGATGGTGTGTCGAACTGTGTAATCGCATACTTGTAAAAATTATATCTCCTAAACCCTTTGGCTTAGATAAATAAAAATTGGTATGACGGTTGCTAATATTATTTATAGATCTGTGCCCAAATTTCGTTTCAATCGATTAAAAAATGCGTTCAAATTGTATATTTAATTTTTCTAATCCGATTCTCTATACGCATGCGTACTGGTAGCAATCTCTGTGCACGCGGAAGCTATGGAGCGAATTACGTCACTTTGTCCTTGATCCGGTACGCATCTCTTTGATTTTGATTTTTTTACCTAAATATTTTACAATCACTATAATCTACACTGAAAAACCTTCTGATAGTCATTGGATTCTGGGTTACAGTAGGTTCGAATTTTTTTTTGTCCATGCGGGGGGGAGGAGGGGAAACAGCACCTTTTTGGGGAAGTATACGAGAAAGTTTAGGAGAGACCACTCCCCCTGCTTTAGATTAAAAATAAGCGATGTTTTTTTTCAGTTAAGGCATTATTCGCGTGTTATTTGATCTTCACATGCACTCTAAAACTACTCATCCTCTAAATTCATTGTGTAGTTTCACAATGGATGGCTAATCCAATCAGTTAGTTATTTGACGATCTACTCGTTTCCCGCCAAGTGCATCTTCAGACTTACTGGAGGATGCTAGTTATTTTTCAAAACAAATAATACATATATAAAATAGACAGGGCCATTTCCAGAAGATTAAGCGCCCTAATTAAGCGTGCTAATTTATTGTGGTGAAAAGATTTAACTATACTTATTAACTATAACTATTGCCTATAATATATAAGATTTAACTGTAGTAAATGAATTAATTATAGTAAAGGATTTAACTGTGTTATGAATATACGAATTTTCAAATATAAGATTAGGAATTGGCGTCCCTACACGCTCGGCACATGTTGCACACCCCTGGAGCCGGCCTTGAAAGTAGATTTCAAAAGGATTGTATATTCTAATACTTGCACCTTTTTAATTTGCTGTGTTTTAAGTTTTCGAAGTAATGCAAAACATCTGGTACTTCACAGATAAAAATTCTCTTACTTAATAATGGCATTTATTTGTAGCTAAATGCCCAGAGTGATGGATTTTGCGAATTAATGAACTGTGCAAAGTTTACTGGAACACGCGAAAGCCATGAGGTTTTTGCAAAACGAATGGGATATTCAAATCAACTTTTAGTCTTTTTTAAATTTTTGTTTAACTGTATTTCAAATTTTCCTGCAGTCGTAAACACGGCCTTGAATAGAAACAAGTAAACTTGCGCTTAATTTTCCATGTAAACGGTTTCTTAACAATGCGAGAAGCTGTATACATCTATAGATTAAAACATCAAACGATCTATAGATTATTTTTTAAAAACATCCTGTCATATTTTTTTCGTTAGAGGAAAAAACCTCATAAATTCTAAACGCAATATCTTGCAGGAAAGAAAAATCATCTCAGACCTCCAGGTAAACATCTGTTTTATTTACCGAATCAGACATCTCGTGTACTTTTGGGTTTTTTTTAACGAGCTGCCCGTCATTACATTGTCTGTTCGCGTGCTCCTAACCATACGCCTACTAGGCTACTTACTGTGCAAATTAAATGACATCATCGTGCAAACACAACTGCTTGGCTTGTGTAACAGCGAGTAAAGAAAGTGCGTTTTGTCTGAGAAGATGAAGGATACCGATATTTGATCTTTAAATGGGCGAAACATATCTAAGTTTAGATTACAGTGGGGGGTTTACACAAAATGATTAAAACTATATCATAAAAAGGCACTCATTTTTTTCGACTTATAGCTTCTTTTTATTAATTTATGTTATACGAAATATACGTAAAAAGTTTTGTTATTTTCAAAAATAAATAAATAAATAACCTCGCGAATTCAGTGAATTTCGGGAGTCTGAGTTCGAAAGAAATATTTTTCCAAAATAGTATCATTATTGGAATTATGGTAGGGTAGATCGGAATAATTCTGCCGCTATTAGTTTTCCTTTTTAGCGAACAGATTCTGAATTACACTCTACTAGTTAAAAAGGAGGAACAGCCGTAGTGGCCGTGTTGTTGCTGTTGGATTCAATGCGTCTGTGTAGGTGAATTTGTTTTAAAATCTCAACTCTTTAATGTTCTTTGGTTTTTAAACCACCCTTATTTGGTAATCGTTACACTTATAAAATCTGTATTTAGTCCGGCTTATTATTTGTGGGAATGACTAAGAATAATTTCATTCGTGAGTTGTTACTCGATCGGATACATATTACGTTTTGTCCGTTTTCTGGTCATAGAGTCCTTCTCTGTGGTTCTGGTTGGGTTATTTTTTTGGATTTTAGCTCATTTGTTTTGATACTTTTTGTTTTGATTTTATAATTTCGAGTTCTATTTGATTGAATATGCATTGCTTTTTCCGCATATCCTGTACTGTTTTCCTACTTGATTTTTCAAAACTTTCTCGTGTCATTGTGGGCTTTTCTCCATTTTGTTGAAGTCCTGATTTCACGGGCAATGCCGTGCACGTACTGCTAGTGTTTACTAAGGATTTATACTCCATCAAGCAATAACAATTTAATACAATAGTTGCCTGATTCTGTTTCGTACCCTAAGTGGCACAAAACCGGGCCAGACATTGTTGATAGTTCTTCAGTTTAACTGCAACCGGCCTTCGAGCATTAGCTACTCGGTTTTACCCGAGGCCGTGCGCGAGAAAAATCTGTTGGTTATTTCTCGCACGGCCTCGTTTTACCCAACTTTTCCCTACCATTGGATACGAACTCTACGGGCCAGATGTGTGGAATTTACCATGTGGTTCTTACTCGAAAATTGTAGATTTGGAAATTTTTGACCACATCCGTCAACGGAAAGTGGTATTTTTCTAAACATTTACTCGATTTTATTAACTGTGTTTTAGAATTACCAAAAAATGAGTCATATTTACAAAGAATTTTTAACAAGTCGCGTTAATTGAAAACATTATATATATTTTTAACCGCATGATTTATTTACCCGTGCGTTGCCATTTCAGTTTTATGAAAATATGTATGCATTTTTCACTACCATGGTTATTTCGCATTTAATCACCATACGCATTTCCACTTAGTGAAAATAGTGAAAATATTTAACATTTATGCCATTGTAGCTAGGATTAAAGAAAATATTTAAAAACTGCGGAAAAATCTGAAAACAATATATCTGAAGTCTAAAACAATAAATGGATAGATACGTTTTGGAATTTTAAAAAAATATAAAAATCTTTTTAAATCGGTTAATATGCCACAACGTCATTCACAAAAAAGCTTCACTTTGCGGAAAATTTATATTTTTGGAAACTTAAGAGGAATTCTATTGACTTTATTGATTAGAAAAACTAAATTTGAAGATTTTATTGATATTTTATGTAACGAAACTTGGTTGGTTTGAGAGCCAACAGATAAAACTGTGTATGACGTATAGAGAACGATTCAAATAATGTGTACGGTGCAGAATCTTTTTCGGTGTAATGATTAAGCATTCTTTGAAGATGTTATTTTCATTAACAAATTACATTCTGGATGATTTTCAAACTAAGAAGGTAATTAAGCTGCAGTAGATAGTACAAACTACTGCACCAAAATCTAAACACTGAAAAATAGTCGCTCTATTTTGATTTGATCCTCTGCTCATTCTTCTCTTGTAAGACTTGAATTAGAGAGATCTAATCTCCTATGACTTTCTGATATTTTGAATGGAATTTGTAAGGTTTTGACGTTGCTTTGTTGTCAGGCCGCGATTCTTAGAATTATTCCTCGCTTGCTCAAAATTTAAGTAAAATGATCAGTGTATAAATAAATTATCTATTAAAAAATTCCGTGTCATCATGTAAACGTGAGAAAAGTGTTTCAGCAGAAATTGCTGTTGCTAGGTAGAAAATCTATGTTTAATCTGCTATGTCATCCAGGCGTCATATTTCCAAAAAGTTTTATGTCTGCAAAACAGTTTAGAGGAGAAATGTTATGTTTCTGAAAAATTCATTCTGCGAAGCAGCTTAGTTGATAAATAAATTCTTTGAAATAAAATTGAAATAGCTCTAAAGTTCTCGAAACTACTAGGAAGTACGCAAAATTTGCTGAATCGCTAGAGTAATATTAATTATTATTTTTCACGATGAATTTTTGTTATTAAAATGTGCCCTCAAAATCTTTTAACTTCACAAGGGATCGAACCATTAAAATACCACTCGGTTGTTTTTAATAGTTATATTATTTTACTTCTCATTTTAGCAAAGAAAAACTGACATATGTTAAGATGCTAGAAGCCGAATCAGCGTCAGTTTTTCTCTTGGCATTTAGCTTTGGTTAACGATTTTCACCCTGAAAGTTGTTTTCTAGATCATTGTGAAACATTTGCGAGCAATCATAGACTTAAGATACAAACAGAATAATTTGCAATTAAATAAAGTCAAAATGATTGAAACCAAAAGTTTTTGTGTATCTACAAATTTCAAATTATATTATTAACAAGTATTTACAAAATTAATCCAACTCCATTTTTGACCAAATGAATTGTTTTCAGTTTACTGTTCTTCGGCATGAAGAATAATTGTGAATATATTTATAGTTTAGCTTAGTTATATTAACGTCCCGTTTTGAAGCAATACGATGCCTATTTCGGGAATGGACCTCGTAATTTGGAGCCGCGGTCAGATGACAGGGACGACGCCTGGGCTGTCGCCCCCCTCACCGGGCTTCCGAGCTGCGCCGGCGGGGGGACGTTGCGTATGATTTGGCGTGTGACGGGCCCCATACTCGGCGGATCTTTGGTGGTAACGGATTTCGAACCTGGAGCCCTCCGGCTCTGAAGCCGAGACCTTACCATTAGGCCACTGCGGCCATCAATATGTCTCTATACATTTCAATATGTGTCGCATGTCTAGGTTGCATGCGTGGAAACCCTGGCCTAGATGTAGCCATACGGATATCCAAACAGGCCGCTGCGAAAAAAGGATTCCACCTGTTACTAAAACATAAAGCAGGCCAAGGTACATCAAGTGCAACAGTTAAGTACCAAATATCAGTAAACAGCCCATTTAATAATTATTTAAATTTAATTAGTCCTAAAGTAAAATAATAAATTTAACGAAAGTATTAAAATTAACTTAAGAGAAATAAACTAATAAATTAAAATAAAATACAAATTACATTTCTCTAACTGAAAACTAATTTACAAAACAATAAAATTAATGTTACTTATAGTGATCTAAACGAAAAAACAGCATGAATAAATTAAGGTATAACATTCAGAAGAATTAATCTGAATCAAAGGATTTTAAACTAAAGAAGAATAAAATAAAAACAAATGTAGGGGAAGGTGGGGTAAAACTGGTACCCTTGATTCTGACTCTTTTATTTTTCCTATCCGGCAGACAGATACTGAATTACCCTCTACTAGTCAAAGAAAAGGAACAGTCGTAGTGGCGTGTTGTAGCTGTTGAATTCACTGCATCTGTGAAGGTTTTTGTTTTAAGACGTCAGCACTCTAATGTTTGTTCGATTTTAAACTATCCTTACTTAACGATCATTGCAGTTATAAAAACTATATGTATTCCAGTTTATTATACGTTCACGTAGGATTTATACCCTATCAAACAATAAGGATTTACTCCAATAATTAAGCGGTTCTATTTCGTTTTTCATAACCTCTGCACTCGGGATGAAACCGGATACTCCAAGTGGCGTAAGACCGGGACAGTCAGTATTGACGATTCCTCCGATGAAGACGATAGAAACACGTCAGAAGTTGATTGTTTATATTTTAATGATGCATTTTCTAATTTAAACAAAGAAGAAGGGTTCATCCAATGTAAAACTGCCTGCGAAAGCTGCAGTGGCGCGGAGGGAGAAGACAATTGCTTTACATGTGAATTTTATAAATGATATTCTTAAATGGTCATATAAAATAAAAATGATGGCAACTTTTCCACTGAAAATCGGAATCCTTAAAACTCTTGCATCCGATGTTCTAATAAAGATATCATTTTGAAAATTTTTCAGCTTATAACTGCAACGGTTCTGTCGGATTTAAAACAAGAATGGTTAAAATATCTTTTCCCGTTTTTGTAAATTAATTTTGTCCTGGTAGTTGAACGATATTTTTCCTCTAGCGAAGCTTCCGCCCGCGACAGCTCTCCGGAACGTTGCGGGCAATTTCATTGGCTGACGGGCCAGGGTGACGTCATTACTTTCGCGTTCTGCGAGGAGATGATTTATTTACTCGATGACTTCGATTATTATTTTTAAGCGTGTCTTAACTTATTTCTTTGCCTTTCATACTTTGCTTGCAGTGTTATAAATATCCCATTGCAATTTTTTAACATTGTTTTGGATTTAACGGTACTCGGTCGAGAGGCGGACCAACTCAATAATATATATATTTCTGTTTTGATTTCGTTTTTCAAACTTTCATTTATGTAATTGTATGTGGGCTTTTTTTATTTTGTTGAAGTCCCGATTCCACGGGCGACGACGTGCGCGTACTGCTAATAAAGATATAATAGCATAGGTATAAAAAATGTATTTCGATATATTTGCCAGTATGTAGGTTGGAGCAGAGGTTCAAATTTGGTAATGGCGGAAACGAGAAACCATAAGGAATTGAAAAAGTTACAGAATTTTTTTTCTCTAAGTTAATGCAGGCCATTTAATAACCATACGATTTGAAAAGTTGTTTATTACAGAGTGCAATTTTTAGCCATCCTTATAAGTTAATGCGAAATTATTAACACTGATTTCGTTTTTGGCGTTGAACTAATACAATTGTGAAAATGCAATAAAATGTAAAATCAAAAATTAGTCCAGCAAATATTATTACTTCGAGTCATTTGACTCTTAAGCTAACATAAGCCCTTAACATTAATGATAAAAACTTCTTTGCATGAACGGATGGTTGTTGTTGGTGGTGGTGGGGTATTGGATAATAGGGGGGTACGCGAAAATATAAAGATTAATCAAGGGGTACGCGAGGGAATATAGGTTGGGAACCCTTGGGCTGGAGAGAAAGCTTCGTTACAAAATATTGTGCAGTTTCTTTCATTCTAAAAATGTGATCTGCACGTGTTGGATGAAATTCCGTGTCAATTTCTTGTCATGCAGAAGCGTGTTGATGCATACAAAGTGACATTATAATTTCAGAATTGCGGAGACTGTTTTTCCGTGATTTGCATGGTTAAACAGGCCTCGTCGGAAATCTACAGTCTTTCCCGGAAAACACAGAAAGTGTGCGGGATGTTGTTGTCTAACCTAGTAATATGTGTTATAAAAATTGGTCACATTTAATGAACCGTGACCTTATTTTGATGAAAACAAGAAAATTTTTAAGGTCAGAATCATAGAACATTTTATGATTGTGTTCATTGTTGCTGTTAGAGAGGAATACGAGAGAAATTGAGAAAGGTAATCACCTGCATACACACACAACTGAAATATTTGCTACCTTCCTTTTTCAAAATAAACTTTTTATCAATTATGCGCTCGTTTGTTTACTTACTCGTCAAAGCCCTGAAAATTCTCCTTAATTTAATAATATCATCGATTTGTGTTTTTACGCTGAATTAATATGTATATGATGGAGAGAATAAGATGTCGGTTGGAAGTGTTAAGACATTTTTTTAAAGGAGTTGCAGTCATTTAAATCCAATATGATGTTATTTGAGTCTTTTTTAAAAGCGACAGGAGATTAATTTAAAAACTTCCGATGGTATTTAGGGTGAATGCGAGCACTTTCAAGGAAGCGCTTGTTCACCTGGAATCAACGAAGGAGGGCGTGAGAAGGTTCCCCCTCATTTGGAACCAAAGAAATTGCGGGTTCAGGAACTTTAAGGAGGCTTGTGGAAAGTAAATGTTCGCTCCACTCACAGTTCAAGTAGAAGTGTGGATGGAGCTTTATTTTCATAAAAATGAAGCGGTATTAA
>BGPR01000529.1:238401-272751 GCA_013235015.1 Araneus ventricosus
TTATTTTCATAAAAATGAAGCGGTATTAAATACAATTTATTTTAAAGACTCGGATAAATTCAATTTATTACATAATGCTTGATGACGGAAATTCGTCCTAAACTTCAATGCATCTTCTTTTCGTGTGTAATAACTAAAATGGCGCGAACATTTTCTATTTTGAACATTAATGTAATATAGTAAGTTCCTGCACCCTTGGTAACGTCAACAAGTTCACCCCCGTCCTGCCCTGGAACTGAGGCCGGAGTCCTAATAGCCACGGCTCGACCCCTCCCGTAGGAGGTACATACGATCACAGGTGGGGGTAACCGAACCCTCACGAGGGATGGCGGTCATTGCGAAAATAACCGGTTTTCGGTTATTCAGGTTTTTTTACCTACGGTTTAACCTGGCGGTTATAACCGCTCAAAATAACCGGTTTTCGTTTGTTTTTATAAAAAAACAAACGCCGTTTTTACACATAATATTTTATTAATATTGTGTTTACAGAAAATCAATCCATTGGCCAATATTTATCTGTTCTTAAAGACTCTTTCAGAAATCCTCCAACCAACAGACGGCTAGAGGAAGCGTTTGTCGTTGATTGCCCTAAGATGATGAAGTTCAAAGTTTTCATAACTTGGTAAATTTGAGTCTAATCGGACCTAAAATCGAGCCTATCTTCAGATCCGTTTTTTTACGCAGTTATCGGATTTTTTTTTAAAAAAATAACCGGTTATAACCGGGACAAAAAAAACCTGTTAATCGAAACAAAAAAATACTAGTTTTCGGTTCAAACCGGGTAGGTTTTTTCCATCTCTAACCCTCGCCACTGCCAGGAGAACCCGCTTATTTATCGGGCGGCTTCCCCCCTTTAGTTCGGTTAACCGGGGCTGTGCTGTAATTTGAAAGATTTTTTTTTAAAGAAATTACTAAAACTGGTAAGAAAGCAGCTGTTTAAAAAGTAACGTGAAAAAATTTGAAGTAGCTTTTATTTATTTATTTAAAGAAAAGCACACTACAGAGAAAACTCCATTTATAGAGTGCTTTATTCTTTGTAATACGGAATATAAACTAGTGAAATTCCCTAAATTACTACTTAATCTTTCTAGCTGTTTTATGTTAGATTTAACATTCCTTAGATTTAAGAACGAGAGTGCAAACTTATTCATTTATGCTATTTTTCAAATAAGAAAACAACTGATTACTCAAACTAACCATTGAGTTGCTTGTCAAAAATAAATTGGTCGTTGAACGGAATAACTTGTTTTTTCGATAAGAAATTAACCCTTTTTTTCAGTTCCTACTATTAGTTTACACTCTCCCTATATATATTTATTTATATATCTCGTTCAAATTTTCAATCGTTAATAAAATACTTTTTATTCATCCACTCAATTTCAAATATATTTTTAAACACTTGTAGTGGATGACACTTGACACTACAGTTTTTTCAAATATTAATTCATTAATTAAATTTAATTAATTAATTTTTTGTATATGGGAGAAAGCATATGTCGCCTTGAGTCGTTTGGTTCGAATTTTTCTCAATAGATGGAGCTAGGTTTGCCAGCTTCTAGACCTAATATTCTTTGTTTTTCGGTATGTTCACGAAGGCGTCATTTTTTCATGTATTTTTGTCAGTCACGAAGCGTCTAGATCGCTGGCCTAAGTAGGAATTGACTTTAAAAAAAAATTTTATATTGTTTAATATTTCATTTCTAAGCATGTCAATTAATCGTTGCAAAAAGGTCTTCATATCTAATTTCGTATCGTGTATTTACACTGTAAAAAAATCCCGTAAAATTTAGGGTTTTAAACTGGCAGCTGGGTTGGTTGTGCAAAACCGTAAAAGTTACGAAGTAAATCCGTAGACACAACGGTTTTTTACCGTATGAAATTAAGTTTTCTCCGTAAAAATTAAGTCATCGAAGTAAGTGACGTTATCGACTGAGTTGAGTTGTTTTTCTCCTTCTGTTCGAGTTGAAATGTGCTGATGTGTATTATCAATTAGGAATATTAATTAATCAAGGCTTAATTATTAATTTCAATTAGTTTAATTAATATAATTCTTAATTGAACTTACTTGGACGATTTCGATGCAAGATGATGACAAAACTTCAAACTCCTCCGAGCCGGGGATCGAAACCGCGTTCATAGTAATAAAAGGCAGTCGCTCTAACCACTAGACCACCAGAGACTTCATAAAATGAAGTAAAAATAATCTATTTGAGTTTTAAAGTCACTATAGCTCTAGTGGCGCAACCTAGTAGTGTAAAAATCAACTATTGCCAGAACACGTGTTTTAAGGTTAGCTTTCATGAGTGACAACAGGTTACTGCAACATGTATAAACAATAGCGGAGATGGAACCCTATTAAAAACATGAAATGAATGCAATAAAATTACATTTAAGAAAAGGAAAAGTTATACGGAAAGCAATACCGTATGACGAAAAATAGAATTTGAACTGACGGTTTTAAACCGTTTATGGCTGGAGCGGAAAACGGTGAAAAACCGTTTTGTCAACAAAACAGCTTTAAACCGTCAAATATCCGGAAAAAGTCCGGGAAAAAAACGGATATTTTTTACAGTGTACTTCATTGCTGAGAAATTGAACTGTAGCATTATTTTACTCCAGTTTTGAACAAAATGCTTTCAAAAAGCGTCTTTGATATAATTACGATTCAATTTATTTGTAAATGAATCGCTTAATATTTTGTGCGTGAACCTCTAGTAATATCTTTTCGGAATAACACCAAAGGAGGAAGAAAATATTTTGGCATCATTATTTTTATTTACAGTTTTATAAAAGCAAATAAAACCAAAATATTGCTATTTTCTTTTAAAAGTGCCGTATTCTTTTAAATTCTGTTTGTTTTTATTTTAAAAGTTATTTTTACTACCCTTGAAATGCCACATAAAAGTGCGCAACTTTAATGTCTTCCATTTTACCATTTTACAGGCTGCTCAAAACGACGTTCTGCGCTCTTCAATCACGTGGATTCTGATGTGGTTTTGGAGGCTCTCCAATGCACATACTTTCATACAATTCCTTTTATTTGCCATTTATATTAATAAATTATGGGTAAGTAGAACTCATCGTTAATAAATCGTACTTTTTGTGTAAAAAAATAATCTGAATTTATCTGATCTATAATCTGAATATCTAATTATTATTTATAATCTGGAGAATCTATTTGGTGGAGGTTTTCTCATGATATACATGAAATTTCCCGTGAGTTAAATGCAAAACTTTAATTGGTTGAGTCATTCTTATTATTTCTTTAGCTACCCTTTTTCTAATGGTGCGAGCAGAATTTTTCCTTTACATGGGCTAGTACAAGTGTAATGGCAGTAAACGATAAGATTTACATGGGCTAGTACAAGTGTAATAGCAGTAAAAGATAAGATTTACATGGGCTAGTACAAGTGTAATAGCAATAAACGATAAGAACTTCCGTTGGTATTTCTCACCCGTTTCTCTTCTAATCACACGGAAGATCGTTTTTCCACATGCTGTTTGGAAAAAATGAACATTTGGCATTTAAAATATTATGTTGCTTTAGTCGTTATTGTAAAATAATTTATTATGATTACGTTTATGCTCAGTGGCGAATCCAGGATTCGGGTCGGGGGGTGGGGGTGGGGGAGCTGAGGTCATAACAATTTTGTATCGTAGTGACGAATGTCAAACCTCATGGCTTATATAAGCCAAAACACTTTAACTTTACAGGCTTTCCTCTCCTGACAATAAGAATAATAAAGAACAATACAATATTTTCGATAATTTAATAAAAAATACAATGAAATAAGTAGCCAAAAAATGTTTTCTACCGCGCCAACGCTACAAGTGCAAGTGGAATGACTAGAAAAGTGGAAAAGTTTCGAGCCTGTCAAGTCAGAAAGCAATGTTGTCACGATTTTATTACTATTTTTTTAATGAAAATTAAGATCAGACAGTTGTAGTGATTTTAAATTAAATCAAGATTTTTGGTTTAGCTCTGGGGGGGGGGGCTGCAGCCCGATAGCCCCTCCCCTGGATTCGCCACTGTTTATGCTACATACTTTAAAAACCAAATTGCATGTTACGACATTTTTGTTAGTTTATTTTTCTTATTTGAAAAATGCTTCAAAATTTTCGTGACTTATATAGGCAATATACACCAAAAATAATTTGTGTAATGAAAGTTATTACTTGCAGTAGAATAAAACCATTTAAATGCGATGTTATAATAGTTCTAAGTTCTCTCAAATTTGCTGATGCAATAATTTTTTTACTGTTATCTGGTTTTTAGTTAAAACTCAAATTTAATAATTATAAAAAAAAGACATAGCTGCTTTCGTTTCTCTCTGTTGTTAAAGATAAAACGGCTTTGAACTATAATTTTCAATATAATTAGCTTTTAAGAAAATGAAAACGCATCCAAGTAATTATGATTTCTTATTTACTAAGAAAAAGTCTTGATGAGCTGACGTAAGCCCGATTAAACTTAACGAGCTGAAAAATGAATGCTTTGTCTTAATAACACTTTTAAAAGAACGAGATTGAGGTAGGAGATGAATATGGCTGTTGAGTGCGCGCCACATAACATTTTCTCATAATTACTAATCAAAATGATGAATGTTGGAACCGTGCCATATTTCAGACAAGATGTTTCTTCAACCGTTAAATTTTGCGTTGTCATTTAATAAGGTAAATAAAATAATTCAGGGAAGTCGTCCATCAAACCTAATAATAAGCTCGTACTTAATAAACTTAACAAACTCAAACTTAATAATAAAAAAGCTCGCTAATTTTCAGGTTTGATATAATTTATGTTGTATGAAGTATGATTAAACTATCACATTATTTGTGAATTTCATTTATTGTAGTGAAACGAAGAATATTTTTGTGAAATTCCAAGTTTCGACCTCAAGTAGTTTCTAATATGGCCTAAAATTTTACCAACTTTTTCACTCCGGTGAGAGCAAGTGCACCGGTGATATTAGTTTTGCCCAAAAGTAACACGCATATCGAATTTTGAGTTCCTAACATTCGCTTTTCAAGTTTGCATCTTGTCCTAAATTGGTTTTCACTCCCGAAACCCCTGGGGATGTCAAACAGGAAAACAAATGTATCCGTTGCTATCGAAGAATGTCGGATGGTAAGTTTCTACAGATGTTTTACCTAGTTGCGTCTCCTCCTTTTTAAAGAAATTTGTCTTATCAAACTCTTTTCAAAAAGGTATAATCTTTCATAAGTAAAGAAACTTCACACACATTGCTGAGTGAACATCATCCATGAAAAACATATAGTCCAAAAAGTTTGAACACAGAGCACTATTTAAAACATAAAGAGGAATTTATTACACGAGCAAGGTAACAGCACAAACAAAGAACAACGAGTTGAATGAATAATAATTTTATCTGATGTTCTAAAAGAAAAACATTTCTTCTTGAGTTAGCCATCTATTGGAAGTGATGAATAGTTCTTTGTTTCTTTTTTTAAGAAAATACTGATATCCAAAGCTTTTTATCCCCATCTAACCCATTTAGTAACCGCGGTAAACTTGAAATGCAGTAAATTAAAATGTCATATGTCAAAACCACACACAGCAAAACTTAAGAAATGTTGATGTAATAGTAGAAACCACCAGCGACATATGGTATTTTTTATTTGATTATTCTATTGTTATTACATATTACAATCATATATTACATTCAATAATATGAGAGATATAAGCGTTTTGTATCGATAGAATGTTTTGGCAAATCTGACGTATGCCATTTTGATAAAACAGTGACGATATACGAGTCTAATTTTGTTCGAATCCGTGTACGGATGTGGATGGAAATGCATCGCGATCAAACACGAAGAATTGTAATTATGTATATGTCATTCGATGGTACATGATTTTGCCTTGGCTCCGATTCATTTCAGAGCTTAAAAATTTCTTTACAATATCGCAGATTTTCAATAATGCTTCGTTTAAAACCATAGAAGAAAAACATTTTAAGGATTCAATTCACAGTGATTTAATTAGAATTTAATCAAAATAAATGAATAATTTCTATTTATTCTAATAAAATGATTTAAAATATCGCAATACATCCTACATCCGATTATGAAAATTACATATCGTTATATGTTCTGCAATACAAATTCATGAGAGAAGAAATATCTCTATCTGGATGCTCAAAAAGGTACTGCAGTGAAAAGGAAGGGAACTGCAGTATTTTTATTGCAATAAAAGTACTGCAGTTGTTATTATGAATTATTTAATTATATAAAAAATGAAATTTTAAAAAATATTTTCTGAAATTATAAGTTTAAGAATATGCTAAAATGATTGCTGAATCTCTTTAAGATTAAAAATACACCATAATATTGTACGAAAGTATCATTATATAATATTAAACTTACAGTATAAGTACTACTTATTAAGTACCATTATATTGTATTAAAGTACGTAGTTTATCCGATTTTGAGCCAGGAGCCAACAATACGTAAGATTTGTGCCCGTCTAAGACGGGCTTTTAGCTTGCCAACAATATCTCAGTTTTGATTGTCACAAATTTTACGAACGAAAATTGTTGAAGAAAATCTGATACAGATTGCCAGAGTGCCTAAGAAATAAAAAAAAGCGTGAAAAACAGAACTGATGAATCAATTGACACTAACTTTCGTTTTTTTGTTTTTTTCGAGAAAAATAATACCGGATCCACTAACCGAAAAAATGCATTACCAAATATAAAATAAAAAAGTGCTGAATTGATGAACGCAATTCTTTAAGTAAAAGAATCCTTTCAGTGTAAGAACGGAAAAAATATTAAATATAAAAAAATATATTAAATTTTTCCAAAATTAAGTACGAAATT
The DNA here is from genome assembly GCA_013235015.1 of Araneus ventricosus. NCBI lineage: Eukaryota > Metazoa > Arthropoda > Arachnida > Araneae > Araneidae > Araneus > Araneus ventricosus. The sequence goes on from BGPR01000529.1 coordinate 245,241, forward strand.
AAAGTAAACCTCATAACTTCTATTTAATATTAATGGAGCTGCATGCCCGTCGATGAATCAACATAAAATAAAAAAAGAGAATGCGGTGTTTCCTCAGAGAAAAAAACAAGCAAAAAATGCTGAAAGATTATATTAATAAAAGAATAAAAACTGTATCTCCATGTGTATGCTAATTTGTAGACTTAGACAGAAAATCTGGATTTTCCCCTCTTTGGCACGTAGCCAAACCATACCACGTGACCGCGTTACTTCCATCTCTGGCTTTATATATATATTAATACATCGCATTGAATGGTCACTCAAACGCCGTACTTAAGAAGTTTTACTCTACTTTGATTATTCTATTTGAATCAATCATTCGGTTCATTATTCAAACGTAAAATTGTGTGTGTCTATTTAATGAGTTGATTCAAATATTACAGGAAAATTGTTTGCCAAATTTTGATAAAGAGGCGTCCAATTTTCAGTCTGGACGATTTATGATAGAATGTAATACGACTGCGTCTTATATTTGCTTGCGTTATTTTATTGTCAAGGCTTGCGAAATATTCTATTTAATCTTTTTTTTTATTTTCACGTGTTTTATTAATCAGTTTTCCTGCTTTAGTGTTCTTATATGACGCTGTTTGTGTTCGTCTGATGTTTGTGGAATGCAATCATTTCGTTTCCCCATGATTTGATTCGTTTCATAATGACATTGCATTCAAGAGTTTTCCTGGAATCACCTTCATCTCAATATTAAAATGTCATATGAAAATTTGATTGTTGATTGTTAATTTCATTTCCTGTAACTCTGAATATTTTGCAATAGCTTTATTGCTTTTATTTTTCTAGATTGTTTCAGAAGCGGATTATTTCAGATTTTTCATTACATTGACATTTCTAGATTTTACTTCCTCATCATAGGCATTTTAACCTTTTCGCTACATGAGACATCTAGAATGTGTACCTTTTCCTATCAAAAAATATATTTAAAAAACAAAGTTTCTTAAAATTTGATATTGTTTGATTGCATGAGGGCTTCCCATTATGATTAATATTGATTGGTGACACATAAAATCTTCCATTATAATTAATAATTAATTCCGTAAATTAAATTTGCAATTGACGGACACAAGTTCCAGTTTAATTTTGGTGGACATTTAGTTTGGTTACGAACTTTATTACCACATTTAAGTAAAGTGTATTCAGTGACCGAGTGCTAATTTCTAGAATTAATTTTCTTTTCGTAATTCCTTTCTCTAAACTCTGATTTCCGAGTTTGAGAAGTATAATTTCCAGTACCCAAATTTATTCCTTTTCTTAACTTTCATAATAATTTCAACTTTAATGTTTAATCGTTCAAATAAAGTTTATAAAAGCATTTTGCTCTTTATTCTGTAAAAACTTAAAATTTATTTGAATGTTTTTCTAAATTGTATAGATTTTCCAAATGTATTGCTTGGTCAGATATTTCTTTTCAATTCCACGCATAAGAAGTCTCTAAATCTTTTTTAAACAGCATTGTTTTATTATATGTAAAATGAGTATACTGCAGAATTTGAAATATCAGGATTAATAAAACCTGGAATATTTCAGAACCGGAATGACCGGATTGGTTTAGAGCCAATTCGGATGATAAAATCCTATGTTAATTATGGAACTTTTTATATTAAGGTGTTAATCCGGTAGTAGGAATGTGAATAATAGTTAATGGATTTCACCATATGTAGCTGCGACAGATTGATCAAACATTCTCATTGCCTGGTTAATAAAACTTTAAATCAGTTTATTGCAAACCTTAAAATTCATATTTAAAGTTCGCAAATGTTTTAATAATATTTTATCTTGAATAGGGACAATAAATATCGATGAAAATTTGCGAAAAATTGAAAAATTCATGACACTGCAATTCATTTTTGTTTCAGTCTTTTTTTTGTGTGTAACGATATAACTTTTTCAATTTATTTCATTTCGATTCTTATTCCATGCATTTGTTTATTTTTTAAACTTTTCTTACTTTTAAGCAATTTTACTGAAACTCGAAACAGATTTTTAAATAAAGTAATAAAAGTGCATTCAACCTTATCAGGCCGATTCCGTCCCCGTTGGTAATTTATAATAAAAAAGTTTATTCATTAAATTATATTTAAATTAAATGATTCTAAGTTCTTTTGAAAGTTGATTGTGCAAATTTATAGTTCTTATGAATTTTATAATAAATTCCATCTTTCTTTTGCAGGAATTTCTAACGTGGATACAATTTGTTGGATTTGCTCAAATTTTCACTTTAGCGTTTTTCACCGAAATGCATCTATCGACGGTAAGCTATTTACCTTTATTAACTTCACCCTATAAAGAAAGTATCAAATATGCATATTCTGGTCTTTGATAACATTATTTCGCAACCTTAAAGAATATCATGACTTGAATATCATTCATTCATATCATGTTTTTAGACTATTAATCTGCCTACTGCTCTACGCCCACTCCGCATTGATTGTTTCACTCGTGTTCATTTACAGCAGAAAGCAGCTATGCTGTGTAACGAAAGGTCGATATTTTAATGGATAATTTCCGCTGCTCCCTTGATGTCCCTAATTTAGGTGTACTCAGCCGGTTTCGTAGAATGAAACAAGATATGGAACAGTGGCCTAAATAAAATTGTGCGATTAAATGGCTAAAATCAATCGGTATTTTAGTCTTCAAATAGTGATTGATACGACTGCCAAGACTTTTAACAATTTGATTTGCTGTTAATTATTATTTTTTGATAGTTATTCCGTACAATGTGTTGTTTCAATTAATTTAGAAAGTAAGTGAGATTAAGGCTGATAATCTGCTGAAATTCTACATATGAGACATTTTTTGAAATAAATGTTACGAAAAGTTAAAAAGTTTCAAATATTGTGGAAAAATGAAATTTTTTAGTTTGATTTTGTCCCGTTTTGAAGCTAAGCGAGGAGATTTCGGGATGGGCCTCGTAATAGGATAAGGACTATCCCTTGACTTCAGGACGACATCTGCCACTAAACTTTCACACCATACCATCGGGAGGATCTCAGATCCTCGACAGATCTAATCTCCTGTTAGTCGCAGTATCTAATAGAAACACTATATGCCCAAAAGTATCCGGACACTTTCAGATTTTCACATTTTTTAGAATTTCTCCAGAAAAATTGCCTTTAAACTTAGACCATAGAGAATAGACTTAAGTCACATTTTACATCGAAGATTCTGTCCTAAGGGCAATTAGAGGACCGTCTACAAACTGACGAAGACTAAAACTTTTTTGGCCCACCCCCGCTTCACAGAATACTGATAACAAGATGAAACTTTCAGAAATGGTTATGTTTAATGTGCATAATATTTATAGGAATTTTCGTAAACTCAGCACAAATATTTGGGAATATATAAAGGTTTTCCTAAAAAATCTTAAATTTTTCCGCCTGTGTTTTGCTTATAACATGCAGAGTTTTCTTTTATATTATACAAAACTTACAGAAAAAATAACAATATTTTAGAGAAGCATTTTGTGAATATTTGGAAAAAACTTTTTTGAATATTACAGGAAATGTGAGTATGTTTAGTAAATAATGCGCAAAACATAGCGTAATTTTTCTTTCACAACTTTAAAGCCAGATAGATAGGACAACTTATATAAAAAAATAAAAGTCGCTCCTCTTCGATAGGAGCTAAAATTCTTCTCGTTGTAATGCCGATATCTTTCTGAATACTCATTATATTGAACTGAATTTTTTTATGTAAGTTGCCCTATATATTTGGATTTAGAGATGTGAAAGAAAAATTACGCTATTATTCGCGTATGCGCAGTAAAACATCATTTACTAAAAATGCTCATATTTCCTGTAATATTCAAAAACAATTTTTCAAATTTTAATAATATGCTTCTCTAACAAATTGTCATAATTTATGTAAGTTTCGTATAATATAACAGAAAACTCAGCATGTTATGAGCAAAAAACAGGAGGGAAAATTTGGGCTTTTTTCAGAAAACCATTATACCTTCCCAAATATTTGTGCTGAATTTACGACAATTCCTGTAAATATTACGCACATCAAACATAACCGTTTCTGAAAGTTTAATCTTGTTATCAGCATCCTGTGAAGCGGGGTGGGCCAAAACAGTTTTTGTCTTCATCAGTTTGTAGACGGTCCCCCAGTAAAGGTTCGATCCCCAGGACCGAATCTTCAATGTAACATGTGAGTTACAGTCTATTCTTTACAGGGTCGAAGTTTAAAGGCAGTCAGTAAAAGCGGAGAAATTCTAAAAAAATGTGAAAATCTGAAAGTGTCCGGATACTTTTGGGCATATAGTGAATGTTGGGGTAGGTTAGTACTTTTTCTGTTGTTTTATATTCTGCCGTTACCGCTTCTTCACAGAATACTCATCATTAGAGCAAATTATTATAGGTTTAAAGGGAAAAGTATCAAAACCGGATGAACATCTCATAGAATAGACTTCGTATTCGTGGGATATATTACATACATTCAAGGATGAATATGTTTGCCACTAATGGAGTGTTAACGTTTATACGAGACATATATATATAAAGTATCTTCCGCGGAATCGGGTATCGAACCCTCGACGCTCCGGTCCCTGAGCAGACACTCGACCACTAGGAGGCACAACGACTTGGAGAAAAGAAAACAAACCCTTTGTTGAAGATGAGTGATTCTCTTTCTATAAACCCCGTTTGAAATGACGCGTCTAATCGGATGGTTGACTCTTCCGTTGTTTTCGATTTAAGTTGAGAAATTGTTTATTAATTGAAAAAATATTATTTGTCACTATCATCATCGATTAATTAAGTTAAATTTTGATTCCGTATGTGTTGCGTCGACTTGGCAATGAATTTGAAAAAAAAAATGATTTCAAGATTCCATAGCATTTGTAATGATTATAAATTAAAGATTTAAAAGCAGAAAATAATTAAAATAAAAAATGTACTTTTTAATATATTAATAAAAGTGTGGTTTTAAAAACCGATTATGTGGAATTAATTTGTATAGATGTTTTGGAGCTGGTTCCCTATTTCAGAGGTTCCCAACCTGTAGTACGTGTACCCCTAGGGGTACGCGAAATACAAGTTGTTAATGGCGGAAACAAGAAAACAATAAGGAATTAAAAAAGTTAGAGAATTTTGTTTCTCCAAGTGAATACTTGCTATTTAAGGTATCCGACTAGGTTGAAAAGGCGATTTTCTAAGAAAAATTCAAAAACATTTTTATGATCTAAAAATAAAGCCACAACTTTTAAGATTCTAAAACAGTCATTGTTTTTATTCTCATTCCTTGAAATGTTTTCTTCCTTGATATTTATTTGAAATAATGTGTTATTATATTTTTTAAATGCGTTTTCTGAAAAATGAAAAATTCACTAAAATTGGTCGACGAAAAACGTGATATATCCAAACCAATTCATTGAAATTCGGTATGCATGTGTTACACCTTTGAGGATGTAATAGACCGCAGATTTTATGATAGCTTTATTTAGTCATATTTTACAGTCACTTTCAGTTCCAAACATAGGATAATTTTGGTGAAAAATCAATGACGCCAACTTTGAATGTTCATAAAATATTTATTTACTAAAATAAATTTTATCTTGCGGTCTATCACGTTCTAGATAGTTTGAGAAGTAAATTAAAATGAAATATGTCCCATATTTTTTCAATTGTGCCGTCTTTCTTAACATTAAACTTTTTATTACAATTTTTGAAAAAAAATTGTTAATTTCAAAAATTACTGATGATCTATGAATTTTTATTTCTAATTGTGACTTTTAAGTCTATTTTTGTTATTTAACTCAGTAAGTCTTTTTTATGCAAGCTTTCTTAAAATGTTTTCTCCGACCCTAGTCGGGAACCTTACCACTTGAACAGTTGATTATTAAGAAGTGTAATTTTTAGTTACCCTTATAAGTTAAAAACAAATAATTACGATACTCGTTTCATTTGCTTAGGCATTGAACTAATACTATTGTAAAAATGGAATTAAATGTGAAACCAAAAATAAGTTCTTTAAATGTTATTAATTCGAGTCATTTCACTTTTAAGCTAACCTTAACATTCTTGAAAAGAACTTCTCTGCATAGACGAATGGTTGGTGGGGGAATAGTAGGGGGTACGCGAAAACAAAAAAAGATAATCAAAGGATACGCGAGGGAAAAAAGATTGGGAACCCCCATTGACGGATGACTGCGTTGTAGTGATACGAATAACTAGGCTTTAAAGCTTATAAATAATCCCCGAGAAATTTTGTTTTAATTTGTTAGGAGTAAAAAATAAAAAAAATCTCAAAAACTCGAATATGGCTTTTATGAGTCTATAGTTTCATTCATTTTCAAACTTTGAACAGTTTATGAATTTTTATCACAATTTAGAATACTAATTTCGAGGCCAAAAATATATGGGAATATTTTTTTCGGAAATTAACTCCTCCAGTTTCAGTTTTGCAGCATAATTTGTTTCCTGAGATTATTCTGTAATTAATTTTTTTCCTTCTTTTTAATTTTTTTCCTGGAAGTTAAACTGTCTTCTGGTAGAGGGATGTCGGAAATGTAGATAGTCCGTGTCTTTGGGTGTTTAGTTAGGAAAATGGTTCTCGTCATTCTAAGCCCTTCGTTAGTCGCAATCACTTTTATCTTTATATTGTCGCAATGTATTTAGCGGATATAAAATCTAATCCATGATACGTTCATCCGGCTTTGACAATTTTTCCTTTATAAGTATAATAATTTGTCCTAGTGAGAATATAAATGAATGTTGAATCTGTAAGAAAAAAATCAAAATGTCGTTTATTAAAAACGGCCAATAGATGCAGATTACTTGCGTATCTATTAGGTATGCCCCTAACGGAGGTTTGAAATCAATTTGTTTTTCAAATTCACTACTAGATGGCGACACTCATATAAAATTAAAATTAATTATCTAACTAATAATTAAGTTTTGGAAGTATTAAAGTATTGCATTATCTAGTATATCAAAAAGTAAGTTAAAATCGATTACAATATTATATATTATGAACCAAAACATCATAAATAAACGCGTGTGAAAACGGAGTGGACTAGCTTGGTAGAATTTGGTATGGGCTCTTAACACAAAAATTTGTATCAATATTCGGATTCAATCTCTCTACGGAAATAGGACTGGAATGCATATTCGATTCTCTTCACTATACGGCGAAGCGAAACAAAAAATGCACCAAATTTTGGGAGTATACGAGAAAGTCGAGGGGAGAATAATCCTGCATTTTTATTTTCTGTTTTTTTTTATTTTATTTCTTTTATGGGGTATTGTAAAGTAGACGATCATGCGATTTGCCTATTGTGTAGTTATTCCACCAATTATTAAAAATACTTTACTTTATTTTTACTTTTTCTCATATGAAGTGTACAAAGAGAAAGTACTTATCGTCAAAAATAAGACCTCAAGATTTTGATGAATCGAAACGTTCTGACTCTGAAAGTACGATATTTTGAATTATATCTTTCCGTTTGTGGTGTTTTAAAGTGCAAAATGATGGTAAATAAAAAGTCAGTATTTTTTGTGATCTAATTAAATAATTTCAGTGAAATGCAAAAGAAATATCTAAAATGAAATATGAAAATAATTTTATTTTGTGGAAATTATTTGCAGTCCATAATTCACTTTTCTTAAAAACGTGTGTCTGCGGCATTATTATCTTATCACCAATTTAACCACTTAAAAAGTTGCAGAATAATTTACATTTTAGATAAGGTAATTGATGTGCTGATATTTTTGAACTCGTGATGACTACAAACTACTGCAATTTTTTTCTGAAAAAAATGAGTAATGCTGATATTTTTATTTCTCGAATAATTATTTTTCCAAGCCCTGAAACTAATTATCCAAATTATCTGCAATTATACCTGTCCTTCTTAAAAAAAACCTGAAATATATGAACATAAATTCCTTGAAAATTGGAGATAAAGCGTAATCTATTAAGATTCTTTCTGGAAAAATACGTTATTTCTGAAATCGAACAAGATTTTCCAGGAATGATAATATACATAATGTTTTACTCTAGGACAAAGTTATTAACTGAGCATTTACGGACAAACGTGTCGTTACTTAGGTTTGGAATCCAGCTGGTATCCAAAAAGTGTGAAAAATAAGCTGACCATATTAACTTTTTAGAAATGAAGTTTGATCTTTGTATTTAACTAAAGAAGATGATAACAGGGTTTCTTTGTACAACCAAACGTTATATTATTTTATAAAGCTTCAAGTGTTATAATTTTCTTTTACCTCTTAGTTTATGAATTTAAAAGCAATTTATAAACTCAAAAATATTTTTTTTGAGCTTAGACATAGATATTTGTAATTTTTTGTGGCGGTTTTAAAACTCAAGTAGAGGCAAGAATTTTTTTGTTTGCTGTAATTCTTCCCGTATACTTTTGTTTTTAAATTAAATAATGAAAAGTATAATGAAATGAAATTAGATTTAAAAATTTTTAAAATGAGATGAAATTTAACGTTGCTATCAAATTTGTATATAGATTAAATAAACTTCTATGAAAGATCTCTGCTCTTCAAGAAGAAACTGCAAAGGTAAAATTTGAAGAAGCACATAGGAAAAGTTATTCGTATATAATTTTAGTGATTCACTATCTAGCACAGAGTCTAAGATGTGTCAATAGTTTTTTTAAATGAAAAAAATCAAATATATTTTAGTTAACTACTTTCTAATAATAAAAATTAAATATTTTCACTCCTATTTTAAGTGGAAACATTTTACCATGCTCTCAGGCTCAAAAAGGTGTAAGAAATAAATTAAAAAAAATATAAACGAATTCGCGATTGCCATCTTTGAAATGTGGAGATGATCAACAATAACATGCATTTTCCAAACTGAAAATTGTATGATTTATAACAAAAAACAAAAAAGAAATGTTATCCACTTTGTACAAATTTAAAACATAGCCGATTTTTAAGCAAAATTGTGTAAACTTCATATAATTTTTTCTTTTGGCGTATTGTTTTATATCTTCGAAAAAAATTCCCCTTTTAAATTTTAGGCATTTTATTTCAACATCGTTCGGTTAAAATAAAGAACACCGAAGACTTTTCAACACAGAGCTCGTGACTTATTTTACCGATTCTTCACGCCACTTTGTTTATCTGAAAGGTGACCCTTCTCTAAATATTTTAAGTAAACAAACATTTTAGGATAATGTATAAACATTGCAGTGAATTTCTCTGCAGATTATTGATAAAAATATAGCTAAGTTGTTCATGCGCTATTTATTACAATGTCTACGCTGAAATGCAGAATGATGTTTTTCCAAACAAATTTTAGTGATAAAAATAAAGCCATAATAAAAATGATGTTAAGCAAATATAATGCATTAAAAAATGTAGTAGGTGCACAGAAATGATGTTGACTTCAGCAAACATTACTTTTGTTTTGCTTTTTGTTCAAAATGCATCGTGAGGTTAAAACAGTATTTGAGCTGTTTGCTATTAGTTGTGCAGTTTTTTAAAAAGTATAATGAAGGTTAAATATTTAGCAGAAAATGTTCTACGTAAGCCGAATATTGCGTGCGAATTTTTAGTGACTCCAGTTATTGAAACGGACATTTTGTTTTACAAAAATTATATGTTGAAAATCAAATTTCCATAATTTTATTTTATTTATTTTTTTCCCTGTTTGAAAAACGCAAAGTTGTAACAGGCGTCATATATCTAAACTTCTGAAAAACGTAGCTGATCTAAATTTGAGATGTCGTGTGCTAAAAGAGATGCTATTTTAAGGTCCATTTAGTGTTCCTTGGACATCAACAGTTCGACTATTTGTTGTTAATGGACAAACACACTTGACAACATTGATCGATAGCTTTTTCCCCTCTGCAATTAGTATGATGTTAGCAAGATAAACAAATTTTAAATTTACATAGTTTGATAAGAATAATTCCATTTTTGTACAACTTATCTTATTTAAAGTGACCAAACAGTCCCGGACAGTCCCGATGTTTTTATTCGTTTGTCCCAGATTGGAAAGATGTTCCATAATTGATACCTCTACAATTAGTATAACGCGAGCAAGATAAATAAAGTATAAGTTTATGTGGTCTGCAAAGAATAATTCCCTTTGTTTTTTAGAATTCATAAAGATGATACTGATGATAGAGTGGCACAAGTTATCGAATTGCACCAATTTTTCCAAAACAGTCTAGCTTTCTTTCTCGATACAAAATTTGCGGGTAGTAAATTTTGTATCTAGAGCGTAATGTATCAAATTTATGTAAGGCATGTTTTTGTTTTTACGCAAAATACCCAAGCCATTGTTGTAAATACAAAATTTGTAATTAGTAAATTTTGTATCTAGGGCGAAACTTTTATAAGCTAATTTATATTGTTTTAGGCAGAACACTCAAGCTACTGCTGTAAATATAAAGTGTGTTAAATTTTGTATCTGTAGCGCAGGGTGGAAACTTTATAAACTAATTTACGTTTTTGTTTTTAGGAAGAACACTGAAACTGTCGTTATAAATACAAAATTTGCATCTAAAACATAGGATGAACCCTTTGTTATCTAATTTAGTTTTTGTTTTTAAGCAAAACGCCCTAACTGTCGTTATAGATACAAAATTTGTGTGAAGTAAATTTAGTATCTAAAGCATAGGGTGAGGGTGAAATCTTAATAAACTAGTTTTTGGTTTCGGGGAAAATACTCAAGCTGTCGTTATAGATGTGGGTGTTGGTTTGGCCGACAAAACACAACTTCTTTCCTTTTAAATATTTAATGATGATTTAAAATCACAGTTGGATGATTAATTAAGATAAAATAATTGACTATGTACAGAAGATAAACACAAAGGAATTATGGGTGCAGGGTTAACATATTCTCGTCGTCACAATCGTCTCTTGGAGTAAGCGTCATTTTTCAACATCGCGTCTCGATGTCAGAGCGTCTACTGACGAGTTCTGGTCGGATCCGCTAGAGGCCACTCAATTGGCGGGAATGAAGGGAGCTGCCGTTAGTCTGGCACCGCATAGATGCAAAATTTACGTAAAGAACATTTTGTATCGAAAGCGTGGGATGAAACCTTTGTGAGCTAATTTTTGCTTTTGTTTCTTAGGTTCGCAGCTACATCATGAGCTTCAGTTGATTGCTTGCTTTGTGCTTGTCTCCGTCCTTCATCAGAAGATCTTCCAACTCTCATTTGGATGAGAACTGCAGTGGAATAAAAAGAGTGCATGTCATGGAAAATAGACGTGAGCTTTACTAATGTCAATCAGTTAAATCAAATGAGGGAACATACACGGACAAATGAATCAAGAGGTTTCCTTTTTGTTTCTTTACAAATGTAAAAGCCCTCATCAGGGATTTGTTGCAATCCTGTGTATGATCAATAAAGTAAAAAGACTGAATCATGTACTGTGTATTGTATTGTGCATTCTAGATATAAACTATTGTTTGAATTATATAATAAATAAATAGTGCCTTTTTGTATGTCTGGAGCTTGTTCCTACTGCAGTGTGTTTTATGTTTTGTATTTAGTGTAAAGAAAAGAATATCTGCTTGTGTACAATGGTGTACAAAAATAAGATTTTCTTTTTTTAAAAATATGTAAAAGTGCTGTAAATTTTTCGCAATCGTTAAGCATTTTTTTCCTTATATTTTTTACTGGTCAAGTAGGGTAATGTGTGTTTTGGACAGATAGCACATTTCGATGCCTAATTTTTAGAAAACTGTATATTTTTGTCGAAAATAAATGTACTGTGCTAATTTTTGGTGCTTTTTGTATTAATCAAATACTGTCTTCCACATCAAATACAATAATTTTATGATGATCATTTAATAAGTGGAGCTTTAAAACGTGAATAATCGCATCGAAGTACACTTATATTTTGCTTTTAATAACTTAATACTATATAAATCTCTCAAATTTTTTACAGCAAGTAAATATAAACTGTTGCTTTCATTGTGTGTGTTGCATGGTATGATATAATTAAATTTAAAAATAAAATTTCATGATATTTTTAATTTCTTAAAATTGGTTTTTATATTGCAAAGGTTTTTTTATAGCTTACAAGATTTTTAGTTCAAATAATTAAAAAATTACTTCTCAGATTTTATATACTTTTATTATGTAACATTTGAAATTTGAGTTACAATTTTTTGTTAAAATTTTCATTTAATAATTCAATCATATAGTCGAAATGTAATTAGAATTTGCGCATATTTTAATTGATTACGTTAGCGTTATAATAGGAATTAATATTAAATCTAAGTATTATAATATGATTTCACTGCATTAATATTATAAGAAAAATTAATATAAAATACAAGAATTATAATAAATTTTAATTTTTATTTGTTCTAATGGTAGTTTATAATTAAAATTTTTATTTCCAATGAACAAATACAAAACTTCAATAATATTTTTCGTGTACCTTAAAACAAATATTTTTTTTAAAATTTTGTGCAGAAAAAAAACAGTAACTTGTACCCAAATATGCATGTATATTTCTACCAAAAACGCATTTTCAAAGAATTGTAAACAAATTTAAAATTAACCCTGTATTATAAAGAAAATTTCTTGTCATAGTCATGAAAGGAATGTATGTGAATTTGTCGGATATGGATACAATAAAAATGTATGTTGTGCTTCTTGCAACAGTCTCATTTTAAGAAGTTGTGATTTATTTAAAAGTTTTTCACTCATCTTTTTATTATGTGAATGTACCTGCATAAACTGCATGTGGAACTTGGCTAAATCGAAGCTGACGGAACCAGAACAAAAATTCAATTTATCCAAAAATTTGTATTAAAAAAATTGGGTCTGCAAATGAGCACAGCAAAAGAAAAAACCCAATTTTTAAACTAAAAATGGCTGGAATAACTTTTTTAATATTTATCAGTTTTAATAAACAATATACTACTGGAAAATGTAGCAGTCAGTATTTTTAATAAATAAAGTTATAATAATTATAATTAAAAGTTTTAAAACTAATAATTTGTGTAAATAAATAATTTTAACAATACACAGCGCTTTGAATACAGTAATTGTAAAATAAAACTTTAAAATAAGCAGTATAATTGTGTCAAAGTGTGATTTTTTTTTATTGAATACCTTGTACAGTTTTCAAGTCCTTTAATGAATTAAGGTCCAAGTATTGAACAAACGAAAATAATTCTGGAAAAAAATTATATTTTTAGATTTGATTTCAAATTAACCAAAATAAATTCAAATTATTGAAGATGTCTTAAAGTTATGTTAATAGGAAATTCAAAGAAGCAGCGAAAAAGTTCGCATTACTAATAAATTCTATTTAAAACGTCCGAATTAACCGATTTCCACTGTATAACATTCTTCGAAATATATAGACTTTGTTAGGATTAATAGAATTTTTTTCCTTCATCTTAACACTGTTGAAAATAATATTTTCACTTGATGCAGATGGGGAAAAAATACCCTAAAAATATTGTGCAATATACTTATTCAAAAACGATTTTCCCATTGTGAAAAAAGTCATTTTTCATTTTTATTAGGCACAGATTTTATTCAAAGGAATGTCAATGGTATGCTTAGGACATTTTTTTATTTCTGAATTATCATTTAAATTCCGTGAGTAACTGAATAATACAGTTTTGTAAAAAAAAGATGTGAAGGAAAAAAAATTGTTTCTAAATTTACTAATTAATATTTATTAAATTAAATGTACTAATTAATTAAATAAATTTACTTATTAATTAATAATTGCTAAATTTACTAATTAATGAATTGTTATTAAATATAATACTAATTCAAATACGATTTTTCCATTGTGAAAAAGGCTTGGACTTTTTAGTAACTGAATAATGATATTTTGTAAAAGGAAAATGTAAAAGGAAACGGAAAAAAATGGAATTTGTTCCTTAATTTTTGCCAGAAGTATGTTCATTCAAAATTGTAAGACTTTCGTTGGATAGACTAATAATTTGACATCAAAATGGAGCTGCAATATTTGTAAATAATATATTTTCTCTCAATTTGTAGATGAAATGTTCATTTTTCTTTCGCTCTTATTTCAATGAGCATTGGACCTTTTGACAAAACTTTACTGTTTAGCTATAGTTTTTTAAAGAAAAAGTTTCAGTCTTTTAGATATTTTAGTGCTGATGCATTAACACTCAATTTCATTTTTACCTTTCAGTTAAAAGTAGCATTGAAGCCCTCTTAATATGCTGAAAAAATATTTATTCTAAAATAAATAAGAGTGCAAATTTGGTCACAGTCAATGGCAGAATAAGTTACAAGTAATTTAAAAGCCTCCCATTCAATCCATTATTTACTGTTACTGATATGCAGTGGTGGTTGAATGGAGCAGAAGAGGAATAATGGTATATTCATGATTTCAATCATTTGTTGAGTATCGAACAAGTAACACAATCCAATGTTTTTCATAGTTTATATAGTTTTGAAAAATATACAATTATTTCCGAAAACATGGTTCAGATGTGAAACGGTAGAATACAGCAAATCGATCCTTTTTAACCATTGAAATAGGTGGGATATACGGAAGTATCTAAGCGCACCACAGAAACAGCACAGAAAATTAAAAGTAGTAGTTAAGTATACTTGCAGACAATAGGAAAATTTATAAAAACCAGCTGCGATGTCATAATGTCTGAGGAATAAGACGTACATCTTAAAATGAAAAATCTGGAAATTTCTGGGAAAGAAACTGCATAGTATCAGCAGTCATACTATAGACACTAGATCCTCAGGGTTTACAGTGGGAGTCTGACATACTTTGTTTTAAACCAGCGGGAGTGTTCTCCCATCGACTTTCTCGTATACTTCGATAATACAGCGGCGCATTTTGTATTTAGCTTCGTGGTATAGTTAGGGTTACCACACACCCCGTATATACAGGAATGTCGCCGTATTTCACTACTCAGTCCCGTATTACTGTGTCCCGTTTTCTCCGCGTGAAACACTGGACGAAAGAAACAGGTTGTCAGCGGAGACAATTGAAGTGATTCTGATTTGTCATTATAATTTAAAATGACTTGCGCCCAATTTTACAATTACGTGAAAGAAGAAAATGATATAATCAAGAAAGTAAAATGAACTTTAAAACATGACTAGGCTGAAAAGGATTAGCCTTGAATCTTTTTTATCATTCTACGTGTTCGTTTTATTAGATTGCTTACGGTTTATTTATTTTTTATCAGAGTAAAATAAACCATTATCTACTCACATTTTTCAATTTCGTGTCCTTTATCATAATTTACTTATTTAGCAGTTAAACGTCCCGTATCAACTTTTGGCAATTAGGACATCCCTAGGTATAGTGAAGGGACTCGAGTATGCATTAGGGTGGATCGAAAAATCAAAGTTTGGATAAAATAATCGGCATAGGGTGCAAAAGTTGTCTTTTAAGTGTATTAGAATATATGCAAAATTTTTTCAACTTTGTTTAATATCTTCCGGTGCCCCAAAACGCTTAAATATTTGCAAAAAAACAATTTTTATGCAAATTTCGAATTAAAAATCAAAAATTAAAAATGTGTTAAAGAAACGATTTTACGAGGAGAAACGTAGAGGAGAGGGCGAAGGAATGATAAAAAATACCAACAAAAATTGGAAAATTATCGTACTGAAAAAATATCGTGTTTGTTCGATATCACATTTTGTAAGTGTACAAATTTCGATAAATGTAAATTTCAAGAAGACATGAACATTTCACTTGCTAAGTGATTGTTTATAAAAGATCGAATGTTAGAAAGGAAAATGGTTATTGGAGAAGTGGAAGTAATTGCTAATGAAAAAAAGAGAAAAGGAAAAAAGAAAATAGATGGAAGACAAAAGAATAAAACGTAAAATGGTTAAAACTGATGCTGCTCATCATGCTCAATCAAAGGAGCTGCTTGAGCTCAACACTATGTCTTCGTCCTTGTATACAGATACGGATGTAATTACCTTGGAATATCAATCATAAAATCGTTTAGATTTCCTTACCTTAGCAATGGAATGTGATCGATACGGAGTTTCAGATAGAACAGCTACTTTATTTGCCACTGTTGTTCTACAAGACATTGGAATTGTACACGAAGGCGAGGCTTCGCATGTGGCAAATCGCAATAAAATTCGTAGACAGCGTAAAAAGCTTTAAAATGCAGTTGCAAAGTCTTCTAAGTTAACAGTGTCTTTGTCTCTTTTAGCCGGATTATATTTCGATGGGAGGAAAGAAAACACAAAAGTGCTAATTAAGAAGGACACAAGGTACTACGCAAAGAAAACGAAAGAGGAGCATTACACTCTTGTAAACGAACCTACCTGTGTATATCGGACATGTTACTGCTGCAACAGGAGGAGCTAAAGCCATAAAAGAAGCAATACTCAATTTTTTGGAACACATAATATGCGATTAAATGGGCTAACAGTATTTGGAGGCGATGGAACAAATGTTAATACTGGGCACAAGGGAGGTATTATTCGCTTGATGGAACTTGCCTCAATAGACCATTACAATGGTGAATTTGTTTGCTTCAAACAAATGAGTTACCCCTCCGTCATCTTCTAAATTCTTTGGATGGGCAACAGCTGGTCCTAAAGAATTTTGTCGACCACTTCGTAGAGCAATCAAAACCTACGAGGAACTACCTGTAGCTCCTTTTTCTTCAATAAATGTGGAGAATATGCCACATAATATAGATAGAATGGTTCTCAGCAATGATCAGCAATATCTATATGATATTTGCCTAGCGATATCACGTGGTGAATGTTATTCTGACCTGGCATTAAGAAAGCCTGGTCCAGTTGTTCACTCAAGGTGGCTAACAATTGCAGGTAGAATTTTAAGGTTGTATGTAGTCACGGAAAAACTATTTGACAATCTTATTATTCTTGCAACATATATTATGAAGGTATAGGCAAACTGTATGGTTCCATGTCAAGACAAAGCCCTCCATAACAGAAGGAGTGCTGCATATTTGTAGACTTATTTCATTTTTTAGATATTTGGGACCCAATTTAAGAAATATAGTACACACTTTTATTAAACGAAATAGCTTCTTTTGTCATCCAGAAAATTTGCTATTGTCAATTCTCACAAATTACAGAGAGAATATAAGGTCTTTAGCACTACGAAAACTAATTTGTGCTAGATATGAAAACAGAGGATTATCAGAATAAGAATTTTTCAAGTACCAAAAATAGATTTTAAAGCAAAGGATCTTTTTTGCACTTATTAACTGGCAACGAGTTGGACATTTGAACCACCTCTTTTGATGAATGTGCCATTTAAATAAATAGAGAACTTGGTAAAAGTTAGACAGGTAGTTCTACGATCTGGTTAGGTTAGGTTTCTGGTAGTTCTATTGGGGCCGCAAAATCTCCTCATTATCGTTCTACTGGATGGACTGGGTCGAAACTTTGACGCATATCTACAATTTTGATGTCAGAACCTCATACCAAATCTCATTTATCAAGCTTACTAAGTTTGAGAGTTACGGCGCAATTTGCAAATATAAAAATTTTACTAATATTTGATCATATTTTTTGTGATAAAATATTTTTCAAATGGTATCAAATTATATAAAATTACTAAATATAATGAATTTTAGATATTAATAAATAGTTATCAATTTATACTTGTTAATTTTATGCAGGGAAAACAGACCGACAGCCAGAAAATGTGTTTTGTCTAAAACTTGCTACATATCAAAACTCCTCATTATGAAAATCGTATGATAAATTTCATCCATCTAGATCGTTGTTATTGCATATACATGCTCATGGTGAGACAGACCTCCCGCTAATGGATTTCGCAAAGCAATGACACTATGCAGATAAACAATTTTGGCGTTAAAACCACGCACCAAATTTCATTTGTCTAGCTTGCTCCGTTCTCGAGTTGTCATTTTTACGTACTCACCGATAGAGAAAAGCAGACATCATTTCTAAAATGGCTTCTTTCGATCCGGGGAGGCCTGAAACGTGCAGATGCATCAAAATCTCGAGGTCGACTTTTTTTAACAGTTTTCTCTTCGTATACATATTTTGTGAAAGAGAAAGTAAAAATCAGAATGTAACTGATGGCATGGTCGATTCTTTAAAATATGTTTCGCTTATTCTACTCATTCTGCGATTATCATGAACGATTACAATTCGTAATGCTTTAACCCTTTCTAAGGCCGTGGTAAGCATACTTGCTACCAATTTGTAATGCTTTAACCCTTTCTAAGGCCGTGGTAAATCATACTTGCTACCAAATTCATCAATTTTTAATTGCAATTCTTAAGGTTGGCCTGAGTTATCGCCAATTTTGTCGATGAAGCAAAAAACTAGATGTTCTAGTTTCTTATCTCGAATCTTGACTTGATAATCTCAATCCCAAAGTTATTCTGTTATACCACGACTAGAAAAAAAGGCCCTTTAAAAGGTTTAAGTTGGTCATTTTATTTTCCAGAATGCGATGCATGTCATCAGAAGTCAATTCCAGGGATTCTTTATATTCGTCTTTAAAATTCGTATGCAATTTACACAGATAAATTATATCTATATGCAAAAGGGGCAATTATATTTATGCATCAGAATTTAAACGTTTAGATATGCATTTGTTAACAGGATTTTGGAAGCTTCCATTATTAATCTTAATTTGTTAGTAAAAGAATTAAAATTTGAAAAAATACCCCAAAACTTAGAAATATTTCATATTTCGAATTTTTCATTTATTACAGATTAAATACTTTCTTAATTAATTAATTAAAATTATTCCTTCATTTTTCATTTGTAGTAAGATTATGTTGTTATTTAAGCCACAACAACAAATTACAAATGGAAATGCATAGAAAAACACGTTTTTCTCGTGATACCAAATGGCATTACAGGTCTGGAAAAGGTTAAAAGTAAAAATAAATTCTGTTAAAAGACATAAATTCTCATATTTATCATGCAAAAAAATAATATTGAAAGTGCAAGATGAAAGTAATTGTGTTACATCGATTGAATTGCTTAATTCTGTTCTGTAAACCTCGTGTTATACAAATGAAGCGCACGAGGAGTAACAACAATCTCTACTACTAATAAAAGAGAATGTGCGTGTTGGCGCTCTACAGGGCAGACCGCTTGGAGGGTGGGAGTGTGCACCTTGAAGCCGTTTTTTGAAATTTTAATTAATTAAAAAGTAAGCTAAATGTTGGCGTTTTTCCTTAATAACTTCCAAAAATATTACGGCACAAAAATAATTTTTACACCATCCGAAAATTTAAAAACTTATCTTTTCAATGATATCAATTCAGTTGTTATACAATTTTTTCTCTAATTTTAATAAATTTTTAAAAATATTTTTTCCCGTGATTTAAAACAATACTTTTCATTGTTGCAACGCATTTCAAACCGTTTTCATTGTTAAAACAAATATTTAGTTACGCGTTTCTCTTCCATTGTTGAAAGCTAAGAAAATATCTAACTGAATTTTACTTTCTTCTTTTATTTGATCACTTTTTCTGTGAAATCTGTAACGGAAGTCCTCAAGATTGTAAGTATATAATGAAATAATCAGTAAACTGAAAGATTATCGTTTCTATGTTTTAATTCTTTTTATCAGAGTGTTTTAAGCCATTAGCACGCTGCTGCACGTAAAATGTGCCGCGCCAATTTAATGTTGAAATCAAATGCGTACTTTACGTTAATGTAGACAAGGAACAGAACAAGTGCAAGGCTACGAAAAGAAGGGGGGTTAAATGTCTATAGCAATTTGAAGTTTAAGACTACTTTGTTAAGGGAACCATGAATATAAAATTATGCATAAGCGATTCAGTCGAAATTTTATTTCCGGCGATCAAGCTGGTCGCCTAAGGCGGGTAGTAAAAAATTTTTAAAAAAAGAAAGAAAGAGAGATTCGTACCTCTAGTCTAAGACAATGTAGCGTGATAATGTTTGAGGCTTGATTCGTCTGTCTTTATCAGAGGTTCCCAACCTGTGGCACGCTTACCCCTGGGGGTAGGCGAAAGCAATGGCGGAAACAAGAAAACACAAGGAATTAAAAAAGTTACAGAATTTTGTTTCCCCAAGTTAATACTTGCTATTTAATAACTTTATCACTTGAATAGTTGATTATTACATAGTGTAAATTTTAGCTACCCTTATAAGTTAATGCGAAAATATTGTGATACTGATTTCATTTGTTTTGGCGTTGAACTAATACTATCGTAAAAATGCAGTAAAATGTAAAATAAAACAGAAGCCCAATAAATGTTATTAGTTCGAGTCATTTGACTCTTAAGTTAATCTAAACCCTTAGCATTATTGATAAAACTTCTTTGCTTAGAAGGATGGTTGTTGTTGGTGGGGATATGACAGAAGGGGGTACGCGAAAATATGAAGATTAATCGAGGGAATAAAGGTTTGGAACCCCTGATCTATGTCTTTAAAATAACTCGCGAAACAAGGGGACCAGTCCCCCAGCCCCAACGACTGGACCGATTTCGACAATTTTTATTTCGGATGAAAGCTTACGACGTTTATAAATGTCATCAATGTCCATGTCTGTCCCCCACACCACCCTCCATTTTCGAGTGGAATCAAAAATCTATTTCCTCACTGTACATTCTCCTGTGGAGAAAAACATTCAGACAGTCCCCCAGCCCTAACCACTGGACCGATTTCAACAATTTTTATTTCATATGAAGTCTTATAATCTCTAAATATGTCATCAATGGTCTCCTTCCCCTCTCCAGTTTTCAGATATATCTCAATAAATTTTGGCAGAGTCCCTCTGCCAATTTATTTCGACAAGTTGCAAGCATAGCTACAGGCTATTAATATTACGGGCGAACTGGTGGTCGCCAAAGGCGGCTAGTGCTATTTTTTAAGTTTTAGTCTGAATTTTAGCAACGATATCGTGCTTACAAAAATGTATTTAATATCTTCTCAACGCGCCTGTCTATAAACGCAGAAACTAAACCAATGAAAAGTATTTTTATAAAACATGCTTAAAAATATTTTTAAAAATTTATTAAAATTGGCGAAAAATTGCACCGAAATAAAATTGGTATCACTGCAAATTGCTAATTTGCTGAATTTTAAAGTGGTATGAAATAGTTTTATGGGCGATAATATGCTCCTAGGTTAATGAGGAAAGAGCGTTAAAAATTTCGTTAAATTTTTATCAAAAATTTAATTGAAATTTTGACAAACCCTTTCTTAGTGAGCACCTACTGCCCAAATTGTAACGACTTGCTGAATTTGGAAACTCTAGGTCCACGACCAAAAGCGGAGCATGGTGCAAAGTTGACTTGCGATACAAATTTCGTATAACTAAACAATTTATTGTACTATTTATTACATTGCACAATTCGGTATAATAAGGACTTAAATAATACATGAAAATGATAAATAGTTAAATTATTTTTACAAGGCTAACATTTCAATCACGCACAAAAAACTTCGCTAATAAATCAAATAACAAAAATAACTGCTTCACAAACTTATAAAATACAATTTGCTATGCGACCTACAAGAATATAATTAAAATATTTGATTTTGGTTTCATTTTCTTGCATATTTTATAGAAAATTCATTATATCATCACAATTTTATTTTCTGCTTATTTCGTTTTATACATAAGTAGGCTAAAGATGGAAATCGTTCTTCACTAATACTAGATCGCGACTAAATTTTTATTACTTCCAACATTGATAAAGATTTCTGCTAATCGGTGGTAATTGGTCTATAATTTTCAGAAAAGTAACAAAATTTGGGTGCAGTTCAAGTAAATTGTATTTAACCCTTTCCTGACTGGCGGAAACATCTGAATACATTCAAATCAATGTAATTTTTTAAAAATCAGCCTTGAAAGGGTTAAATAAATATTGTAATATGGTGATCCCGTAAGGAAAATGCCGACGATAAATTTTGATCTCAATAAATCAATCAATGTAATCTATTTTAATTTGGCAACATCGGCCAGCTGCGAGGGCTTTCAGGAACCCGGAGGGGGCGGGGGGGCGCTCGCACCGTTCGAGACCCCCTCGGGCCAGCCCCGTCTGTCCTGTAAAGCGTTTGGAACGTTTTTGCATAATTCATATCGCAATTCAAAGATAGTATCCAACCTAGAAACATTATCATGTTAATAAAATAAAAGAAATGTTTTCAGCCATATTTATGCAGAAGCATTCGCATGAAGTTAAGTTATCGTACATGATACTACGAATGCTGAAAAAAGCTCTTTAAGAAGCTCTTAACGTAAAAGATAAAATAATAAAAAGATTAATTTTATCTTTTACGTTAGGAGGTAACATCATCGAAATAATACCAAATTTGATAAGAGTTACCTGTTTTATTATTTACTGTTTTTGGATACTAGATTGGTAGAAACGTCGAGACTTTCAGGTTCCTTCAGTATTACATTCTATGAAAAATTTTCATTCAGTAACTCAGCAAGGATATCGGTGCTAAAAATAGCTGACAAACTGAAGTTTTCTCGAAAGCCATCTGATGGCTTCTTTCATCATTTATCTTTATATGATTTCACTTTCAAGATCAGCGTTAATGACATAAAAAATGTTTGAGTTCATTGCATCAATCACGTGATCCCTTCGAGATATTTTTTATGTAGAAGTTTTTTCATCTGTATGGGTGAAATCCTAATCAGCCCATTCATCTTGCGTCGCCATCGGGTAAAAACTAAAGGAAATATGGTGGAATAATTTCGCAAAGAAAATAGAGAGATGGAATTTTGTATTCGATTTTTCAAGTACTTCCTGATGGGCTAGAGTTTTAGAATTTTGTACATAAGCTTGTTCTAGATGACAATACTCTATTTTAATATTTTTGAAACTTAATTATCAGTTAACAGACTGATTTAATTTATTTTTAATTTCACACGAGTGGCGCCACCGGGGAGTAAATTTGGGAAAAACTATTACTATATTCCAGAATATTTATCAGTGTTGTAACTAGATAGCGTGAGGATCCAAACACTTAGAGATTGGTCCATTTTTCATTCTTGGAGGGTAGTGCAGTAATATTTTCTACGTACCTACGTTATTGTAACATCTCGGATCGGGGTTTCCAAAGCGGAACATTCACGACTAGGCCGTTCCACTTTTCTTCGAGCACAGTATGCCACAACCCTTCGTCAACATTGCACTATTCCATTTGGATCAACGACCGGTTTGTTTTCCACCCTTTTAAGTCGATAGATTTAGGAGGGTCATTCACTGGTGCTCCAAAGTGCACTACCGGCTGCTTCGATCCACCCTACCCTTCCTTCCGCCAGACTTACTCCCCACACGGGGGATTTTCGCTCTTTGGAGAGAGCACCCTCCCCTCTCCGCCCTGATTTCTCCGGGTCTAAATCGGGCCGAAAATCATAGACTGTCCAGAATGCCTATGTGTATTGAATTTTTTAAAAAAAAACTTTTTTTTATCTGGACTTTCTAGAAAAGTAGTTGTAATATAGTAGCAGGTCAGACGCAAGCGCTTATTTACGGGGGTGGATGGGGGGAGGGGCTCCTCTCAACTTTCAGAATGTCAGATAAATTGACGTATTCCTTTTTTCCCGTTGTTCTTTCAGCTGCATGGCTAGCGGTAACTCAAAAGGAAAGACGTTTGTTGAAGGTGTTTCGGGATCATTCCCTGATTGCCAAAGTATGCAAGTACACATACTGATACATAACTGTGCTGCTATGTGTATTGCAGCGACGATTGCTGAGACAGTTTTCAGTGGGGAAAGAAAACTTCCTGTTAAGAAAATAACTTAATATTTTTGAAGTTTAATCTTTGAATATTTATATTGAATTTTATAAAGGTTAGTAATATGTTAAATATCCATGCGAAAATTGAAGCTTAAAAGATATCAATTTATGGAAAATCTCTCAACATTTAACTCCTGTTAGAGAGCAACTGAAATTCCGTTCGCTGCAATGCAGATATCTTTCTGAATCTCGTAATGGTATTCAAGTTAAATTTTTATATAAGCTGCCAATATATAGGTGGGTGACAGAAAAATGCGAACGTGTTAGTATTTACACATTTTTTCGAATATCTCCGAAAGGCTGGAAGGATTTTCTTTGAACTTCGACCGTGTAAAGAGGAGGCTTCAACCCATATATCACAGTGAAGATGGAGTCACGAGGGTATTTAAGGGGACCGGAAGAAATTTATGAAGAAGAAAATGATTTAGGACTCATCCCGTTTCACAGAAAGCTGTTAATGATTTGCAACTTTCATCAGTGGTTTTGTTTTATGTGTGCAATATTTTACATGCATTTTCGTAAAAATAACACGGATATTCGGTAACATATAAAAGGATATCTTGAAAAAAAATCAAAAATTTCCCACATGTTTTTTGCCTATAACAAGCAGAGTTTTCAACTATTTTATACGAAACTTGCAAGATGCATAATAATAGATTAGAGAAGCATAGTATTAAAATTTGAAGAAAATACTTTGAAATAAATTATAGGAAATATGAATATTTGTAGTAAAGAATTTTTTACTGTGTATGTATATGCACTTAATTTTTTTCATAACTGCAAAGCCAGACATATAAGGCAACTTATATAAAAATTTCAGCTAAGCACCGTTGAGATTCAGAAAGATATAGGCAATGCAGCGTGGTGAATTTCGGTTGCACTCTAAGTGAAGATAAATGATGAGGGTTCTTGTACTAACTGATAATTTTTGAACTTGAATCTTCGAATAGCTGTCGTCGAAATGCAATTTAAGTAATGTATTTAATTTATAAGTACATAAGGGTATTCTGGATATTCAATTTTCTTAAAATTCAGTATTACTGTTCGAAGGTTCAAGTTTAAATATATCAGTTTGTGTAAGAACCCTCATCATTTATTTAGCTCCTCTTAGAGTGCCTATAAATCGTAACGGTAATTAACTTGAATTTTTACATAAGTTGCTCTATATATCTGGCTTTGAAGTTACGAAAGAAAAATTACGCTACGTTTGGCATATGCGCAATAAAAAAATTCTTTACTACAAATACTCATATTCCTCTAATATTCAAAGTACTTACTTCAAATTTTAATGCAATGTTTCCCTGACATATTGTCGAGTATTCTGTAAGTTCCGTATAATTTGGTTGAAAACCTACATGCTATAAGCAAAAAACATGCGAGAAAATTTGGGATTTTTTAATAAAATGTTTATATCTTCCCGAATATTCGCGCTATTTTTACGATAATGCATATAAATATTGCGCACTTCAAATAAAACCATTGATGAAAGTTTCAAATCATTATCAGCTTTCTAAAACACGGGGTGAGTCCTGAATCCTTTTCTTCTTTATCAATTTCTTGTCGGTCTTTTAAATGCCCACGTGACCGAATCTTCACTGCAAAATGTGAGTTCAAGCCTCTCTTTAGAAATTAAAAGAAAATATAACTAGCCTTTCGGGAGACATTCGAAAAAAATGTGCGAATCCTAAATTCTTAACATTTTTTGTTACTCACCAATACCTGGCTTCTAAGTTATGAAAGAAAAAGCATACTATATTAATATAATGCTTCGCTAATATATTGTCATATATTCTATAAGTTTCATATAATTTGTTGAAAACTCTAAATCGTCGCTTAATAAGCAAAACCACCTATTTCAGTTTTCCAGGTTTCACAGGAGGAAGAAAAAACTGAATTATTCGCAACCAATAGCGAATATGGCGGAATTTTTTGACATCTATTAGGGACCTGAGACTATACATCTATTTCAATACCAAAAGTATTAAAAAAATTTGAAAATTTCTTGAGTTAGTTGGTGTTAGCCTATCAGACCATTGAGATAGGCGGAAATGTTCAGTTTTGTGTAGACACGAGTGTATCTGACGATGTTAGCAGTAAAATGAAGTTGCTATAACATGTGGCAAGCAAACAACTGGAGGAAATGTTCCTTTAAGCAATGCTGAAGAATATTTCAGAAGAGTGATATTTATGCCTATAGTTGAGCATTTTATTTCCGAACTTGAGTTAAGGTTTACAGGAGCATTCGAAAATCCAGTTCCGTCTAAGTTCTAAGACAGAAAGAATAGCTATTTGCCTTCGTCCATTATGTCACTCAGTTGTACGCAATGGACGAATTTTAGTGCTTTCCAAAAATATTTGATGTGCAGTCCAATCCAGTGTCTGTCTTGCTTTTTCACTCATATTCTGTCATCTTTTCTCGTTTTTATCTTTTTTCGTTAATAATTGAACTCCCGGACTGGAGAAGTAAGCAAATAAGAATAAAAACAAAAATACGAGTTTTTAAAATAATTTTATTGAGTTCTGCAACTCTACAAACCTAAAGGACGAGTCGCTACCGTTTATAGGTAAAGCTTAATAATGCGCACAAAGCTACGAGCAAATAATTCAGTATTCTGGTTCAATATTAGGCTATTTTCCTGTTATACCTTAAATTTTTATTTTCTCAAATTGTCCTTCCATTCTTCATCAAGTCGATAGTTTTCTCAAATTGTCCTTCCATTCTTCATCAAGTCGATAGTTGCAAATATCTGCAAATGAAATTGAGTAACAGTATGTGTCATTGGCAATTTATTTTCAATCCGTGATGATTGGCTGAGATACTACTTGACAAATATTTGCATTTCGCTGTTTTTCTGTGTTGAATAAATTTGCATTTCTTCAATAAGCATCTCCATATAAATTTATGAGCAGCCCCTCGGAATTTAAAAATTAACATATCTCTATAAGTTTTGCAGACAGAATTGTGAAACTTTGTGTATGCATAGATGAGTGTAAGAGAAACATTTCATTCATTGACACTTTTGCTCTATGGTGAACGTATAAAAAATTTAATTTTCTTAACTTTTTATTTTCAACCTCCACAGAACCCAAAGTGTTTTCAAACAAATTCTTATCATGTTTGATGAAACTTTGTAAATGGAAGTAATGTCTAAAATCCTTATTAAGAATCAGCGCCAGAAAATTAGCTTAAAATCATTGGAATATCATTGGCAAAAAACCAGTGTTAGTAATTACCACGTAACGCACATTTAGAAACAGAATACGCGTGGGAAAAAAGTTTCATCATTACTTCCCTAGGCTTTCCATATTAATAAAAGACTACAAATAGGATGCAACTACTGACCAAGCAGTTGTTGCATCTGGCTCATAATTCTAATGGTCATCGTCCGGATGCAAAAGATGCCGGTACTCCGAGGCCAGTGAGGCTATCAAAACAGATATATTACATTTCGAAGGAGTCGGAGTTGAAATTATAAAAAGCAGAAGCCATAGCTATTTCAGCAGAAAATAAGACAGACAAAGGATAAATAAGAAAAAATTTATTATATCAATCACCACACTCATCTAGAGATACATACAGACATCTAGCTTACACACAGAACACAGACAATAAAAGTAATACATACATCTATATACACGATCTAGCTAGTAGATACAAATGAAGTTAAATAAGAGCCTTGAATTTGAATCTGATTATAAAGTAGCGTGACACAGTATTCAGCAGGATTGCATCAAAAACCCCTCCCTTTTCTTTTGCGGGAGGAAAACATTATTTTAATTCTTTGCC
>BGPR01000529.1:272761-289535 GCA_013235015.1 Araneus ventricosus
AACATTATTTTTATTATTTGTCAATAAATAATGACCATTTAACGCGCGTTTTAAAACAGCAGAATACAAGTATCGATAATTGACATGTAATAGCAAAAAAATGTTTCTTTGGTAGTTTTCATACTATTCCTAAAGTGTCTACGCAGTATTCTTCTTTGTTAATTAGTCCACTCCAGTGGAGACGAAATAAGGGGTTGTAGCCATAAATCTGTATAAACTAATAAAACAACATTAACCCAAATGTGGGTTGGGACAAAATTCAATCTGCTATAGACACATTACTGTTCTACAGTGAGAAATGATTCTGACACTTTTTGAGTGAGGTTTGAGGTCCTTGGGTTGTCTGAACATTTCTTCAGAGGAATCGTGGTTCTACTTTGCTCGAGGTAAAGGAAAGAAGAGTCCATGAATTAATTTGACACAATCGAAGTAAAGAACGAATGAAGTGAAACACAGATTGAAGAATGGTACAACCAATGATCATCTTCTAGGTAGCGTCCTCCCTCTGTTTGGACGTTTCGTTCTGGCCCTTTTACTCACACAGTGGATCTCAGTAGTCCAAATCCCAGGATGAAGAGATCTTGAAAAGAAAAGAAATCGTTGCAAAATTTGCAAGAACAAGCCAACTAAATAAATTGGTAAGAGAAAGTACCGAAGGCGAATTATTATTGTAAATATGTTCAAAGAAGTAGTAACTACTTTTACAACATTAAGTTGTTCTTATCATCCGTTTCAAAGCGTTGAAAGGCAATTCCACATGTCAGAGTGACTCAAATTTTGTTCCAAAATAAAATCCTAATACAGAACACTTAGTTACTTTTCACTGAAAATGGCGCACAGTTTTTGCACACTTTTTATTTAATTTGACTTGTTTCATGTTTGTAAAAATAGAATTTCGTAATCGATTTTTGTACTCACTTCCTTGTGTCCTAAAATTTTGAAATTTATATACTTGTGTATTCTTGACGACAATTCACTGTTTTCATATTTTCAGAATATTTATCTTATTTTTCAGTTAATAATTAACTAGTAAATTTTGGATTAAATACTAATGGCGAATTGGGTTTGAATTTGAGAAAAAGGTGATTATTTTTGCTTTAGTGCTTAGATTCCCTAGCAATTATAATGAATTATACATTAAAATAAAATAGTAGAAAATAATAATAATAAACTTTCTACTTTTTAGTAAACTAGTAAAAGCCTAAGTAAATACAAATTATATCATATGTTTGCTCATAATTATAATTTAAAATGAAACCACAAATAAATGTTCAGTAAAAACGTTGGCGAACGATAGCAGCTTATGCAAATTCAACCGTAACTGAATGGTGCTATCGTTTCGCTCGCCTGTATTGAACTCTCTTCCTCTGAGAAGCAACAAGTCAGCGTGAGTCAGTTTATGTACTGACAGTATGCCTGTCTGTGTGTATGCCTAGGTGGCACATACTATCATCATGGTTTTAAAGAAATATGTGTTTTTAATAAATGGATTCGAGTTATATATATATATCTTTCTAGTGCAACACCAACTTTTGACGTGAAAAACGTCTTTCCGCTCGTTACAGTGATAGTCGGTCGAACTTTCTTGTGTGTCAAAATACCCTCAGATTTGAATCGCTAATAACTACGAGACTAATAATGCGAAAAGAACGGTTGACCCCACAACGGATAGATCATATCTGTAAGAGTTTGTCATCATCGTACCAGTGTAGGCGCATGCTTGTGATTGTTATGAATTATCTTTATGTAAGGTTATAAATAAGTGTAGGGCGGAAACACGTTTAGCTAGGAGGTTGATTCTGGTTCATTTTAAAGAGCTTGAGGAGTACTACTAGGACCCAAAGTGAGACAATAAAAATATTTATCAGAATATAAGTAAAAATCGGTATTAAATTGAAAATTTCAAACTCCGCATATTTTTTTAATGTAACATGCAGAGTTTTCTTTCGAATTGTACGAAACTTACAGAATACTTGACAATACGTAAAAGAAACATTGTATTAAAATTTGTATATCACGGGAAATATGAGCATTTGTAGTAAATGATGTTTTACTGCGTAAATGCGCTGCATTTACCTACAAAACGTACAAATTATTCAAAACCTACTCTAAACAAAACATAAGAAAGGCACAGTTCGGGTCCGCGTCGTAGATTTTTCGTGAAAACGTCGGGATAAATTCATGAAACTAGTGTTTCGTATTAATATGCAATTTAATTATCAATCTCTTTAATATAATATTTACACAATGTATAATTCATAATATATATAATATTATATATAGAGATAATAATATATAGATAAATCACAACTTTATCGCATGTAGCAAGGGTCTGCGGTAGATTGTGATATATCCATTCTGTAGCCAGTATATTACTCTGTGTAAATATTGTATTAATAATTAAATTACATATTAATACGAAACACTTGTTTCGTGAATTTATCCCGACGTTTTCAGGAAAAATTTGCGTCTGGACTCGAACTGTGCCTTTCTTATGTTTTTTTCTAACTTTTTAAATGGGAAACGCAATTAAAAAATAGATGTTTCAAAGAGTGGAGAGGGAAGGAATAATACAGGAAAGGAAAAAGATTATTATTAGAAACAATTACTTCACAGTATCTCAACCTCTTCTGACTCCCAACATTGCTGGAAGGTTCAAATAATTAAAAATTTACAAAATACGGGATTGTTACAATAAAAATTATCCTACTCAGAAGGCCCCAGAGGTTCTATGGATCCAAAAGAAGCAGAATTTTACGAGGAGATAGTGCAACGAATGTTCTCTAGGAAAACAAAGAAAAAAAAATATTTACATTTTCGTCAAAAATGGCGAAAATTTAAATTTTTCATTCGCCAGCGCCATTATTTAGGCAAATCCAGAGGACTTTCCGACTTTTTTTTTTATTGCTGAAGTCAAATTGAATAGTTCACTTAGGAGTTTTTTTCTTCTTTTTAGTTTAACTAAAAACACTGCCGAAATTTTATTCTCGGCATAAAATCTATTTTCATTCAAAATACCATTTTTAAACCAGTTTTCCTTTTTCTTCGGTTTTCGCAGAGCTCATTACTTGTACTGCATTCTAGCGAAATTCTGCTTCGTTTGAAGCCATAGATGTTTGGTTATAATATCCTTGCATTTTACCCACCCATGCGAGAGACAATTGATGATCATTAGGAAAAGCAAAGGTTCCGAATCCAAACCACAGAGATTATTCTTCTCTCGACTTTTTCTTTAATTGCACAAGGTGGCGCTTTTTGCGTTTCATAGGAAAGTGAAGAAACCGAATGTGCATTTTGAACACCATCCTTTCGATTGGCTAGATCCAAAATTGGATAAAGATCTACAATCCGAAATTGGATAAATATCTACAATTTTGGTGACTAGACAACATACCGAATCTCATTTATCTGACTAGTGGCGTCTTTCAGTTATCGCATTTGTAAGCTCACGAATAGACGGATCGACAGACAGTCAACCTTGGAAGGATTTGGTCCGAAATTTTGATTAAATAAACAATTCTAGCTGTAAAACCATACACCAAATCCATTTGGTTCACTGCGTTTTAGAGTAATGTACTTCACATGCACATGTACTGGCAGATAGACTTTTTGTGGACGGATTTCATCCAAAATTTCGTAGATGTCTACAATTTTTGCGTAAAAGCCAAATACCATTTTTCTATCTTGTTTAGTTTAAGAATTATTGAGTTCACAGGCCAACCAACCAACAGACAGAGAGACAGAATTCCAGAAATGACTTTTTTCCAGACACTGAAGAATAATGAAAATCTCCAGGTTAAATTCTTTGATGATTACAATACTTTCACTTTGTATAATTCGTATATGAGAAAACAAAAATCGATAGAAATTAAAGGGAAACTAAAGTGAGAGGGATTAAGTAAAGGGAAGTCCAAAAAAAGTGTCGAAATCAGATTGTTTTTCATTAATTTTAAAATTTCTCTTGATCTCTTTTATAGCAATAAGTACTCAAGAGACATACAATTTATTTTATCTTCTGTAACTTCCTGTCACAGATTTCTTTCAAAGTTGTCAAAAATATGTGAAATTACTGTAATTTTTAGTTCTTAATCCTCGACATAATCTTCACACATTATTTAGTCGATGAAAAGCAACAGGTGAATGTATATGCACAGTAAGATGTTATTTAGGTCTAAAAATATCAAATTTAATTACTTTCTTTGTTTAGGGCAACACTTGAAAAACTAATCTCCGAAACTTATTGGTTCACAACGTAGAATATATTATTAGTTCAGAACGTAACATACAGACATAATACAAAAAGTAACAGAAATTAACACAATTTTAAGAAAAGATTTCGGCTAACAGGATATTAAAGTAATGGAACAAAGATATCAAGGGAGGTGGGACACATATATGGTGGCAGATTACTGCTAGAGAGCCCAACGCGAATCTTCCTTTGTACACAAAAGGAAATCATATAAAATCTTTTCCACGAATTAATTGAACTTATTATCCATGAACTTATTTAATTTTCAATTTATTGAACTTAATGCAATATCATCATGTATTTTTACTATACCATTCTGATCCATCTAGTTTATTTGTTGAAATTTATTTTTTTATTTAATTCATTAATATTGCTTTGAATTTTATTCTTTAGCATACATTTAACACAGATTTTATGTGATTTCTGTATAGATTTATCTTCTGATTTATATAACGATTACTGTTTAGGCTTAAGTTGATTTAATGCATTGATTTAATTTTAGTATTGATTCATATATTTGGCAGTTTCAATAAGAATTGAGTAGTGCATTCATAAAACTATTAAAATTTAATTTTCACTTTATCTCAAAAATTACGGATAATCTGATGAAAAGAATGCAAGATTTCTAATTAACACTACGAATTTATCCTACAATCACTGGAATATCACTGACAAAAAATCCGTGTCGCGCAGTGATATCGAAAAGCTTTTTAACCTCTTCTTTGTTGGATATATTTTTTCGAATCTCCGACAAAATGATTATGTTTTCCATTCAATGCGGGAAATCTCACCGCGAAAACTTGAAGAAAGTAGGACTATTTGCGCCATCTCTTAGCAATATTTAGAATTCCAAAAAAAAAAATCTCGAAATATAACGAGTCGTGGAGGTAGCAACGAATTCATTTTAAACGATGCAATATTTCTCTTCGTCGCATGACACGCGACGCCAACGAAGAAGGGTTTAAAGAATTCACCAATAAGAATTCCCAACTTTTTTTTTATTACTGCTACAAATGCTTCCAAGTTACTGAATGTTACTTCAATTACTGGCGTTGCTAATCGGAACTCATTCGTGTTCCGGATCCATCCTATTAATTCCATATTTACGGGTGAAGTTCTCACAATCCGCCAAGCAATTGACGATCTTCCAATTCCAGAGAAAAACCTAATGATTTTGACAGCCAGTTTATCTGCCTTACAAGCATGAAATATGTTTCCATAAAATCTCCAAAGAATATTCATGGATTGTACGATAAAATCAAGATTAGGGCAAATTTAAATTTAAAAAAATCATACTCATTTGGACCCCAAGTCAAACAAACATTTTTTTCTTTGGAATGAAAAGGCGGAATTTTTCGTAAAAAGAGCAGCGATTCAACTTCTTACTTAGATTGGATTGCAGCGAAAGATATCATCTCAGAATATCCAAAAAAAAAAAAGAAAATAATCTCCTGTTAAAAACCAATTGAAGTATTCAGAAATTGAAAACATTCTCCTGAACTGTGACCAAAATAGTATTCACAGAGTGAATCTCTGAGAAAAACTTCATTCTTCTTCAAGAGCTCCATCTTACTAAAAATTCTGTAAAGCATCACTAGGAATAAACAGCATTTACGAGCCTTTTGTCAGGCACTGAAATATTTCAATATTTATTAACTGCAACTGTTTGGAAGTAGGGGAAGGGTACGAGAAAAATAAATTTATAAATCTGATATCAAGCAATGTATTCATTTCAAAATAAAATCAATTGGAAACAAAACGCTAGTCCAATGCAGCTTTTTTAAGCAACTTGAAATTTTCAGATAAGAAAACATTACAAATTTGCTTGATAAGAGAAAAAACCGTTGGAAACCTAATATTTGTAGCTTACTGTTGTTTTGGGATTCCAAAAAATTAGGAACTTTCAATAATTCTGATAGAAACATTTCATGGTAAATTTAATAAAAGACCATTGCTTGTAGAAGATATTTATAACTAACCTATATTGAACAGCCACAAACGTCAAAAAGATGCTCCAAGAAGATTTTCTTTTGAATTCATCAGAAAAGAGAATAATTTTCTACAGCTCTTTCCTAGAATAAATCTTAGCAATAATGATTTTAGACATTGTTTAGAATTATGTAAAAAGCATTGTTTAAAGCCGTATCTCTAAAATGATTTGGAACAATAGATTCTCCACTTCTAACAACGCTACGTTTTATCGCAATTAATAATTTAATTTTCAATAGTGCTTTCAATTGTTAAAGCTTTTTGTACTCTTTTTCGAAACGGGTATTGATAGAATAGGCTAATTTTAGAAAATTGAAGCCATATAACAAACAGAAAACTTAGACATGCAAAAAAAAGTTGGCAATTTTCTGATTTCTAATTCAGTTAAAATAATGAGATTATTTTGGATGAAAACCGAGTTAATTCACATCGGCACAAATTCACCCATTATATGAAGCTAACAATATTAAACCCTCATATATCTTGTACCAAATTTTGCAGGTTATCGCTAGAAAAAGTCCAATTAGGCAAAAATTTGACGATGATACTGTGTTTTCGAGTCCATTTCAGTTATTATTGGCTGTATATATTTTTGGAATAGTTGAAGTTTCTACTTTTTAATACCGAAAATTAAAACTGAAATTTAAAATACTATATATACATATGATGGCAATTATTGTAAATTATCACCTTAAAAACTTTCACGAAAATGGAAATAATATTATTGACAGATCTTTATTAGTTACATCACTTGACTCTGAATAAAATTCTACTTACGAATGTTTTCGAAACCTCTTATGATGGATTCCCTTTTAGCATCAAGATCGTTCAACTGAAATAAAATGACAAAATATTTCAACTGCTTTCTAAAATTTCTTAAGAGCACTTTGTTTTCACTGCTTATCTATCAAAGTCAGAACAAAAAATGATGAAAAACAATATTCTGGCTTTGATTGTTTAGATGGCAACAATATTCTTTTTACTATTGAAATGTGTGTGTGTTGATCCAAACAAACACGAAACAAAGCATTCCTAAAAAAAAAATTTATTACTTTCTCGTATACGAAGTATACAAAGAGAAAGTATTGTAATCGTCAAAAAATTCCAACTCGAGATTTTGACGAATCTCCACGTTTTAGACCTCCCTCAGTCCGAAAAACACAATTTTGGAATTATATCTGTCTGCGTGTGCGTCTGTGTGTCTGTGAACACGATAACTCAAACAATATTAAAGCTAGAGGGATGAAATTTGGAATATGATCTTCAGACATAATTTGTAGGTTTCTATCAAATTTTGGACAAAATCCGTCCAAGGGAAGTCGGTATGCCCGTCTGTCCATGTTCATGAGAACAATGATAACTCAGAAACTTAAATAGCCAGAGCGATAAAGTTTGATACACAGTTTTATTATTGTTATGAAACAATGGGCAACAATAAGCGGTGATCCTATTATTTATAACAGTTAATGTTTTAAGACGCATTTTACGGCGCAGAACCTTCGTAAACTTGGCGCTATTTTGCTGACTTTTCGAATTTTATCTCGCTTGCATCCTTGACCCTTTCGTATTGCAGCGTTCTGCGAAGACAATATCAATAACACTCGCGGCGCCCCGAAATTTTTAGGCTGGGGGGGGATCGAGTAGGACAACTTTGTTAGAAGGTATGCGAGAAAGTTTAGGGGAGATCACTCCCGTTTTTTTAAAATTCAATTTAAATTGCATATTTCTTGTGGAGATTCATTGTTTAAATTTTCAGAAATGCTGCATTTGAAATTACTCTCAAGAAATGTACTAATTTATATAATTATATTTTTGAAACATGCATTTAAAAGATAGATTGGATACATAAAAGATAGGTTCAAATAAAGACTAGCCACAAACATCCGAACAACGACTTGGAAAAATTGAGAAGATATTCGTATTTTCAATACAAATTCAAGTTTAGAATAAAAATAGAGCATTAAATGAGGGGCTTAACTAAATCATAAATTATTTAGTTTTCTCATGAAAGGAAAAAAAAGAAAATGTAGTATACTAGTATTTCAATACAAATTCAAGTTTAGAATGAAAATAAAGCATTAAATGAGGATGTTTACTAAATTATGAAATATTTAGCTTTCCTTATGAACAACTAGAAAACGTAAAATTAAATGAATACCAAACGACAACTTCCTTGTGAATAGTGCTTCATTGTATGTGCCATCAAAGTGTATAATTCAGTTATTTCGTAAAATACCTAACTATTTCACGGGGAAAAAAAGACGAAGTTAACTGAAATGTGCAACAAATTCATGATTTCTTCTCTACAATTCCACTAGTTACTGCATAATTTGCTAATGTTTCACAGTTACTTTGTAGAATAAAATCCATTCTCTTTAATTGTAAGCAAAGAATTGTTTTGCTTTTCAATCTTATTTGCTAAAAAATTTAGCAGATATCCAGAATCAGCCGAAAAAGTCCCAAGTTTTGACTATTTGATCCGGATTCATTCTGATTTCTAATTATTAGTAGGTAGCTAATATTAATCAAGGGTCTTTCTCTTGTGTTAACACCATATGGCGCATTAACTTACGCGATAAGTAAGACTGACAAAGTGAGCGTAAGTCGGATTAGAGTTAAGTTGGGGGGGGACGCCCCAACTGACTCTAAATTTAACTTTGTACATAAATAAACTCAAATTTTAATTAATATCTGGCAGTAGCTAGGCAAACAGATGTTTGGAAGGATAGTATATAATGAAAAATGCAGTTTTTAAATATATTCATACACTAAAGTACATATTAAAACGAAAATGCTGCACAAAACAGATATATTTCGGTGTTGATGACTCATTAAAATCGGACAATTCTTAATTTTTTTTCTTCTTTTTTTTGCCCTGACATAAAATTTCCTCTTTGGAAATTCATATATTTTTTTTATTTCCTGTCTTACAGCTTGAATGGCTTTCTTTATAAAGTGTATTTTCTCCAAAATTTTAAAACCTTTTCAACTGAACCGAGACCTTCGGTCAAACTTGCAACTGTCTTTTGTATTTTTGATGGACCTGTGTCTGAGGAATTTCTGTAGTAGAGATTTGCTCGCGCATCCTCGGAAGCTCATTGACTATCATCTCAGTAAGATAGACAACTCCGTCAATTGTATGAGAGACGTGACCAGTTTCCAGCATTGTTCCCGTTTCATATTTAGTAAAGAATGGATAAATATTCTTTTCATTTATGTTATTAGTTTCATTCAGGATTTATCATTTGTATTAAATTCTTAATGACCATAAGAAATAATTTGCAATTCCGCAAATTTGAGTTCGCGCAAGTATTATTTTACGGTGTAGAAAATTGAATATTTCCAATAACAAAAATTTGGGGTATCTTCTTTTCCACAGATTGGATCCAACATATCATGCACTTCTACAGTTTTATTAACAAATCCACACGCCAACTTTCATTTCTATAAGTTGTTGCGATTTTGAGTTATCGCGTTCACATAATCTTAAATAAACAGACAGTCAATTCTTTGACGCATTAGATTTACAATTCTAAAGATAATTTCATAATGTTTAAATTCATGTATCTAACTATTTGCGTTTTTGAGTTATCGTCTTCACATGGATGTGGACGGACAAACAGACAGACTTTTCATTAACAGGTTTATTTGCAAATCTAGTGAAAAGGGTACCTACTAAGTTTCATGAGTGCACCTCATTGCTTTTTTCGGCATTCATGTTCAGAGACCAACAAATGTGTTTTTCGGAGGTGCAGAACGTTTGAAACTCAGAGATTCATGAAAATGATGAGGTCGAATTTCTTGACGATCACAATACTTTCTCTTTGTATACTTCGTTTACGCGCTATTGTGTTAGTGAGGTCCTAATCGTTGCCAAACTTGAATGCTGGCGCAATTCTGTTAGAGTTATCATTCGTCCTTATGATTTGGCGATGAGAATTAACGCTAGCATTCTGCGAGTTACCGCTGAGGTTGGTTTTTGTCTGAGGCCCTGGTAACCCTAAATTAATAAAACTTCTTTCAACACATGAATATAAATAATGCATTTGGTAATTATATTATAAAAGAAAAAAAAACTCAATTTAAGGTGAATTTTTACCTTTCGGATTTCCGTTGCATCTGTACGAAATGAGCTATTCACAGGTGAATAAACGTGATTAAAATTAAATCATGAAATCAATTATTTTGACACAATCTGATTATAACTATCTACGTAGCAAAGATACACTAAAGGAAATTATGAGGAAAATAACTGCCATATCGGTCTGGAATGAGATGTTCACAGGTGAATAAACGAGATGCAAATAAAATCATGACGATAATTTCTTTGACACACTCAGAATGAAGCTACCTGCTAAGCCAAGTTAAATTGAATGAAATTATCAGGAAAAACATGATAACAATTTATCAACCTGAAGGATTGAATTGTCTTGAAGCAAATTAAATTTTCAGGTAAGAAAATATTACAAATTACATTTATAAGGAAATAAAGCTTAAAAGCCTGTGGGGCTTATAGAGAATTTTTGGATACCGAAGAATTAAGGAACTTTTAATAATTCTAAATGTATTCTTTTTCATAGTATGTTTACAAAAAGTCCAATGTTTGCAGAAAATATTCGTTGTTAACCTGTACTAAAAAGAAGACTTCAAACTTCAAAGGATGACTCGATTTCGTCAGAAGTAAAAACAACCTTCCGCAAAACTTTTCAAAATGACCGAGAAAAGATGTTTTCCTCGAATAAATCTCAGCAATATGATTTTGGACATTACTTAGAACATGAAAAAAGCGTTGTTTAAAGCCATGTCTCTAAAATGATATGGAACAATGGATACTCTAAAGACAATAACGTTATCGTTTGCTGTAGCTAATTTCTATTTTAGACAATATTTTCCATTGTTAAAGCTATTTTTGTATTCAATTCTGATACCGCTGTCGATGGAATAACCTTATTTGAGAAAGTTGAAATAATTTGTGAAATCGAAAATTTTATAAAAATGCAAAAAGAAAAATCCTATTTTCTAATTCAATTTAAAAAAAGAAAGAAAAAAGAAAGAGGCTTTTACATGCAAATCGAGTTTGATTGACTTCGGTGCGTATTTTGCTAATACAGTACAAACCCGGTTAATCGAAATAAAGGGGGGAAGGAATGCCGTTTCGGATAACTATTTTATCGGTTAAGCCATGAACATCTATTACTATTTTGCACCTAATTACAGAATGTAAGTCTAATATGTTATGAGTGTAAAACGAATTCAAATGTTTCTCTGCAAGCTACACTTATGTTCTACTAGCCGCCTTCGGCGACCAACTTGATCGCCGGAAATAAAATTTCAACTGAATATCTTATGCATAATTTTATATCCATGGATCCCTTAGCAAAGTAGTTTTAAACTTCAAAATTGCTATAGACATTTAACTCGCGTTCTTTTCGTAGCCTTGCACTTGTTCCGTTCCTTGTCTACATTAACGTAAAATACGCATTTGATTTCAACATTAAATTGGCGTGGCACATTTCACGTACAGCATCATGCTAATTGGCTTAAAACACGCTGATAAAAAGATTTAAAACATCGCAAAGATAATCTTTCAGTTTCCTGGATTACTTGCTATCTTGAGGACTTCCTTTACAGGTTTCACAGAAAAATTGATCAAATAAAAGAAGAAGAAAAAATCCAGTAAGATATTTTTTAAGATTTCAACAATGGAAGGCAAACACGCAATAAAATATTTATTTAAACAATGAAAACGGTTTGAAATGAGTTGCAACAGTGAAAAGTATCGTTGTAAATTATGCCAATATATATATATATATATTAATTTATTAAAATTAGAGAAAAAATCGTACAACTTAATTGTTATCATTGAAAAGATCATTTTTTAAATTTTCAGATGGTGTAAAAATAATTTTTGCGATGTAATATTTTCGGAAGCTAATAAGGAGAAATGCCAAAATTTAGCTTAATTTTTAATTAATTAAAATTTGAAAAAAGGGCTCCGAGGTGCACATTGCCACCTTTCAAAATATGTTTATGCCAAATCTCGTAGCTCTAGGTCTAGCGGTCTGCCCCGTAGAGGACCGTCACGCGGACACCAGGGGTGGCGCCATGGCCCCCCGTCGGGTTTGCTGCGCCCCCCTGTCGGGGAAAACTTTTGTATCCCTTCGGGTAAATTTTTGTACGGGATATTCAACTGTAGTTGATAATCTGGAGATAATTTGAAGCAATTTCATTACACTCGTCCCCCCTGTCGGGAGATCGGGCCCCCCCCCCTGTCGGGCAAACTCTAGCGCCATTCCTGACGGACACACACGCAGACATACACACATTCTCCTCTATTATTAGTAAAGATATTCAAGTTAAACCTCCGTCTAGAGCAATATTTGCACCGGCGAGTTCGGGCACAATGCTTCTGACAAGCGCAGGCAGTGGCTGTTTTTCGCACAGGTGTTAGAGGAGCTCGCCAGTCGAGACCCTAGGAGGGGGGGCACAAAATCTATTTGATGTATATTGCAGGGCTAAGCCGACGCCGAATTTACGACATAGGGTTGAAGGGCCTCAAAATAATTTTGCGCCTGTGGCCTCATATTGTCAAAATTCGCCACTGATTGAGTATCGTTAAGAAGCGGGTAAAAAGCACCACTATAGATACAAATTTGTTCTCAGGAACTTGAATCAAATATAAAATGAAAGCACAATGGTAATAATTTAATATGAACGCTTACAAATAGCTAGCGGGTATACCTAATGTGTGGTCATAAAATTGTCCAGTTGTAGGGAAGCAAAATCACTTCGCTACTGTACCGTATTTGATTTGATTGGGGGGTTGGGATTTTCAGCAACAAAGGCTATTATCCCCTATTCATTCCAAAGTTCGTTTCAATCCGTAATCAAAAAAACAGTACCGTATATTTCCCCCAATATACCTAGCATAAGAATTGTTCATTTATGTCTTAATAGATGGCAGCACGAAACAACAGCTCGTATGGAATTCTTTCTCTGGATAATTTGGAAATAAAGAAATAATTTCGGAGGTGTGGGAAAAAAAATTATGGAACCCAATATCCTGTTGTAGATTTTCCCTACGTATCTTCTGAATATTGAAAACGTGAAAGGTTAATAGCGTTAAATTATCGATGGTTCTACCTTCTCCGATCCGATTTCATATTTTTTATAAGAGCAGATTTCAAAGATCACTCGGCAAAGTTTAAATTATGGAACCACTGTATCAAATTTCAAAGATATATTATCCCTAACCCAACATTTAAGAAAATTACGTCTTAACAATTGAAACAACTAATTTTTTCCTGCTTACTTTTTTGCGAGAAGGATGGTCTATAATGAAGATCGATTTTTGATTTTTGAAAACAATGCTGAAGGCTGGTTACATAACGAGTGTCTTAGTTCCAAATAATATACTTGATACACCTACGCATATCTTCCTCCTTACTTTTTTGCGAGAAGGATGGTCTATAATGAAGATCGATTTTTGATTTTTGAAAACAACGCTGAAGGCTGGTTACATAACGAGTGTCTTAGTTCCAAATAATATACTTGATACACCTACGCATATCTTCCTCCTTACTTTTTTGCGAGAAGGATGGTCTATAATGAAGATCGATTTTTGATTTTTGAAAACAACGCTGAAGGCTGGTTACATAACGAGTGTCTTAGTTCCAAATAATATACTTGATACACCTACGCCAGGGGTCGGCAACCTATTGAAACGGAAGAGCCAAAAGTTACAATTTACAAAATTTCCCAGTTTTTAAAGAGCCACTAATAATTTTCGTTTCAATATTATAGTATTTGCTTATATACATTTGATTTTTGATTTAAAATAAACGGCTTTAAATACGGAATAATATTTATTCATATGAAAAAACAAATATTGATAGTTACATCAATGGGAACATTGGCTTTGCATGTCTTTTGAAAGTTTGATTAAATCTGGCTTATAAACTGTTGTTTTAAGTTTCAAGCACGTCTCTAGATTTTTATTTGTTAGTTGACTTCTAACTGTACTTTTTACTATATTCATGCAAGAGAATGCTTGCTGACACGAATATGTCGACCCGAAGCTCGTCAGCACTCCATATGCCAACTTCTTCACCTCACTGTAGCATTATGGAAGACTATTCCATGCGCCGAAAATGAGGGCCTCAACTCGCGGAATTTCTTTTAGAGCTGTCCACTTGTGCTGAGCGATGTGCATGCATTTCTAGACCTCCAACTCTTCCAACTTGCTCTTGAGTTCTGTGAACTTGCCATTCCAAAAGTCTTTGGTTTTCAAATCCAGCAATTCCATTTGAAGCGATCCAGCATCAATTCCAAATGGCTCAATTTGTGTTGAGAGGATTTACTATGAACGCGAGAGTACTTTTGTCTGTTTTGAATTGCTCGAATCTCACAGAGAATCCATCCTTCATATTTTTTAAAGCTATGCTGAAGTAATTCGCTTCAATAGTTGCATTGGTCTCATTGCGATATTGCTTCAGATTTTTAAAATGAAGTAATTTGCCGCTCTCCATGTCTTCAACAAAAAGAGGTAATTTTTTTCGAAACAAACTAATTATTAAGCAAGGCGTAGGCTAGGTTGCCCTCTCCTTGCAGTTTTAGATTTAGTTTCATTATGGTACCTACCATGAAGTTGAACTTTTGCAGACATTTGTCTTCTTCCAATTCGGGATAGTCAATGCTTTTTTTCATTGAGGAATGTTTTTATTTCACTCAAGCACAAAGCAAAGCGTTGCAATACGTTACCTGTGGAAAGCCATCGCACTTTATTGTGCGGAAATAGGTCAGAAAACTGGCTATCTGTTTCTTCAAGGAAATCTTTAAACTGGCGATGGTAGATTGTAGATTGCTTTTGCCAAGATGCCTTAATACCAATAATCTTAATTACCAAGTTCATGTCCTCAACTACTTTGGCAGGAAATGTTTGGGCACAAAGCGCTTCTAGATGAATTATGCTGTGAAACGTTATAATTTCCTAGTTTATTTTTTTCTGAAGAATTGATGTTACCCCTCCATGTATTCCTGTCATACTTCTGGCTCAATCAGTTTCTAGAGAAACGATTTTATTTATATCGATTCCATTGTCTTCCAAGCAGTTTTACACAGCATTTGCTATATCTTCTCTACGAGTTTGCCCTGAGAGCGGTAGCAAACCTAGCAATTCTTGTTTTGGACCTTGTGACGACATATACCTGACGAAAAGGGTAACTTGTGCCGTGTCTTTTATGTGGCAAGACGCATCTATAGCAAGTGATAAGGCAGAAGCCAGTTGAATGTCTTCCACTTGCATATGTGTTACATTTGAAGAAGTTTTAGCAGTTCTATCTTGTACTGTTTTAGCAAATAATGGCAAATCTTTTATTTTTTTTCATGATTTCTGCTTTGTTTTTAAAATCACGAAACAGTTCTTCAGATTCACTTATAAAACAATCTTTGACGTTCTCACCATCTGTGAATAGTTTTCCTCTTTTTGCAATTTCTAATGATACTGCAAAGATTGCCAGATTTACATTATTGGAAGATTGCGCCCAGTTACTTAGCATGGAACTTGAGTTTTTTTGTTTTTTTGGAGCTTTTCAACAGCTTTTTTTAGTGCGTCA
Organism: Araneus ventricosus; assembly: GCA_013235015.1. Classification (NCBI taxonomy): domain Eukaryota; kingdom Metazoa; phylum Arthropoda; class Arachnida; order Araneae; family Araneidae; genus Araneus; species Araneus ventricosus. The sequence continues at coordinate 288,614 of BGPR01000529.1, forward strand.
CCGGTTGTATATTTACCAGCAAACTGGGTATGTTTTGTAGTGAAGTGTCTCTCCAAATTTGACTTCTTATTGTGTGCGAGTTTTTCGTGGCAAATGAGACAAGTCGGAAGGCCATCTGTGTTGCATATGAATGCAAACGACTCCGTCCAATCCTGATTGAATTCTCGGTTTTCTTCTTCAGTTCTTCTCTTTTTTAACAGATACCATGTTGGCGGCGGAGCTGAAAAAATGATTTTTTAAAAGTTTACTTAGCTATCTAAAACGGCAAACGATTTATTTACCATTATTACTTCGTTAACACGATCCTCAGATATGTAATCCAATTCTGTTACTGATTTTATTATATTATACGCGTACATACTTTTCAGAAGATAATTCGCTTCTAAATCGTATTCTTCTTGAAACAACAAGCGAAAAGACACGCAAAAACCGCAAGCGATTAAATTAACACACATGCAACGTAAAGTCGACCGCGCTATCCGAGGATGACTGACTGACAACACGTCTAGACTCTAGACGGTGGCTGTTTGGGTGAAACGGAAATGGAATGCAATTGGCTGAAAGATAAAAATGGTCACGGAGTCTCATCTCTAAGAACAAAAGAATAATTCAAATTTATCTCATTACTATCATGTTAAGCGTAGCGATTTGTAATTAACGATTATGAAAATAGAAGCTATTGAGAAATTAGGTACTTAAAAATATATTTTCTTATTTTTTAAGGGTTTTGGTAGTATATTATTAATTTTTTCGTATGGAACTGGAGAGCCGCAACTTTACATCAAAAGAACCACATGCGGCTCGCGAGCCGCAGGTTGCCGACCTCTGACCTACGCATATCTTCCTCCTTACTTTTTTGCGAGAAGGATGGTCTATAATGAAGATCGATTTTTGATTTTTGAAAACAACGCTGAAGGCTGGT
>BGPR01000529.1:289545-317906 GCA_013235015.1 Araneus ventricosus
ATTTTTGAAAACAACGCTGAAGGCTGGTTACATAATGAGTGTCTTAGCTCCAAATAATATACTTAATACACTTACGCATATCTCCCTGCTTACTTTTTTGCGAGAAGGATGGTCTATAATGAAGATCGATTTTTGATTTTTGAAAACAACGCTGAAGGCTGGTAACATAACGAGTGTCTTAGTTCCAAATAATATACTTGATACACCTACGCATATCTTCCTCCTTACTTTTCTGCGAGAAGGATCGTCTATAATGAATTATTTCATAATTTAAAATTAGGAACTAATATTTTAAAGAAATAATCCTTAAGATGCATTTTTGTAAAATTCAGTTTGCATAAATTAAATCGCGTCTTATTACATTCATATAGCATAGAGCAGATTTTTGTATATTAGATAATTACAAGTTCTTAAAAGTCAAAAGTGATTATTTTTAGAAATAACTGCTGGTAAGTTTACATTAGTCTGCACAGAAAAAGTTTGTCTGGGTGTTTCTATTACAAAAGCCTGGGCCGCGGTGGCCTAGTTATAAAGTCTCGGCTTCGAAACCCGATTCCACCGAAGATCCGCCGTATATGTGGGCCTGTTTCACAATAAATCATACATGGGGGCCAGTCGTCTCCTCTCTTGTATGGTGCGGAAGTTTAGAGAGAGGTGTGCTAACTCAGGTGTCGACATTGTTATCTGATAGCGGTTCAAAATTATTAGGTCCATCCCAAAAAAGCCCTCGTGTTGCTTCAAAACGGTTCATTAATATAATTAAGCTAAACCAAACTATTACTAATGCAAGTCACAGAATAAAATACACGAATTTTACACTCATTAGAAAAGAAAATAGAAACTTAGAGGAAAAATGAAATTTTTAAGGGAAGATAAAACACAACAAATAAAATTTCTTTAATTATCTATATAAAAATACAATTTAGAAGAGAAATAAACTAAAATATCTATAGTAGTTAGGAGCATATCAAAAACATTTATCGAAGTTTTCCGTCTTTTTGGTACTAAAAATTTCTTTTTTACTGCCAATGTGGTTGTAAAGGATAAAGAGCAAAGTTAGAAGTCTGATAGTCTTTTTACTTTGTAGACAAATAGGAAATTTTGTAGTGTAAGTAGTTTTATTATTGTAAATTTCTGGGATGTATGTTCGAAGTTTGATAGTCTTACTATGCTGATAAATGATAAATTTTTGTAATGTAAGTGTTTTTCCCCTCTATATCTGTCCTAAATACGCACAGAAATCTGTAGCATATTTTAATCTTGTTTTAATTAAAAGGAAATAAAATGAAAATGCACTTTATAAATGTAACTTATGGTTTTGAATAGGATATTTTTTCGATTAAAATAATGAGATATGTACGAAAATGAAAGAAATATATAATAATTTTTTCATTATACGATTAAGAGTGCGGTTTATTTCAGTTTTTATTGGTTTCTCTTATTCTGTTAGCGGATTGTTTTAAAAGTTATGCAGTCTAGTAGTAATACTGAGCCGTTGACACATGACGAAGACAACATTTGAATAATAACGGCGGGTGAAATGGAAAAAACGATTATCTAGGGAAATAACAGCTTCTTGGGGGAAAAAATGGGTGCTTGGTCCAAGCATTAATAATTCATAAAAATGTATTGATATAAGATACTTAAAATTGCGTAGAATTGTTTTTTTCCACTTAACAAATGAACGTAGTTCTGCGATGAGGAATGAACTCCAAAAAAGCATTTTCATTTAAAGTTGTCGTCGCGAAACGTTGCAGAGAGAAATTCCAACTTTCCATTTTCACATAATTCATCATTACATTCGAAGTAGTCGGTGTAACGAATTACATTTGGTTTGATTTTAATCCATAAAATTTAACACACTTAAGTATAGTTTTCAATAGTGAATCCAAATTCCATCAAATGTGTATTGCTTCCCTATTACATATCTACAGAGGCGGCCCGAGGCCCGGGCAAACCGGGCAACTGCCCGTGGCGCCAAATTCCGGTGGCGCCAAAGCTGTAACGTAAAGGGGAGAAATAAATGGTTTGATTGACATGAGAGCTCCGGCGAAAACGGCAAAAATTTTCTTTTCATTTTGGCGCCCCCTCTTTAATTTTTCGTACAGACAATCAGCTCAAGCTTCTCTACACACTGGAGAGGTCTCAAAATCTGTTCCACGAACATCAGGCCATAAAATTTGGTGGGTCATTCACAGGTCCGACTGCACCCACGGGCAACCTGATCCCCCGGGTTGACCAAAGGTGCGGTCCGGTCTACTGTGTCCCCTCCTCACCCTGCTTCCAAAACGGGCCCTCTCTGCCCTAATTTCCCTAGAATGACTTCCTCCCACACTCTCCCTTCCTAATTTCGTGGTTTTTCCCTTTGATTTTAGAGCTTGTCTCCCCTAACCGACTATTGTATTTCAGTTTTATGGCATAGTGGGCCGAAAAAATGTTGAACCGGATGAAAATGTAACTTTTCCCCTAGCCTACCACACCATTTCTCATCGGATTCTTACTTTGACGAAACGTTCTGGCACACTGTATTGAAAGAGAAGCTGCTGAATGTCACGCTTTATTTTTATTTTGAACAGCAAATTTAAATTGTGAAAACGTTATACCTCTAAGTGTTATGTATTTCGCTAAAATGTCTGAAAAAAGGAAGCAACCAGGTGTGTTTTAAAGGAGAAGAAAGGCACGGACAGCAGCAGAAAACGCAAAGCAAACGTCTATTTTGAAAAAAAATCATCAAAATAGAAAATATTGAATCCAGAGAGGTCTGTCAACAACAACTGAAGTCAGATCTTTAACTTCAGAAAACTTTAAGAACTACAATATAACTTATTATTCGAACCAAGAACAAAAAGTTCCTGTGAATTCCACATCACAGGTAATTTTGTTATTATCATTCTGGTTTGTTATTTTAAAATTTTCAGAATTAAATATCCATTTGAAAAATATAAATTTTCGATATTGACAATTATACAAAAATTCTAAATATTAAAATCCCATACATAAAATTTTAGTTATTTTTTAAAATTATGTTTACATATTACTGAGCAGAAAGCTTAGAAGTGCGCAATGGGTTGAGTTATATCAAAAGTTGTGTTGGTTTTGGTGGAACATTTTTGTGCACCTTCTGTATGATTATTCAAAAGAACTTAACTCATACGATTTTCGTAAACTAGATAAGTACTTGCTAACCAGGACCAAACGCGAGAGCATGCAAAGTTACAATTACTTGAACCAGAAGCAATAGAACATTTGAACGTCTTAAGAGACTGTGAAGAATCTAGCAATAAAGAAGACGCCAAAACTAGTTTGCAAACCGAAAATACAGACAACAGTACTGAGAGTAATAAGGTTTGTTGGATTTTAACATAAGCATTACTCTTGAAATAATAATATTCCGTTTTTTGAAAAATCAAATTTGTAAGTATAAAGTTCCCATTACATTTCTTCCAATCATCAGAAAGTGCCAAACATTAGAAGAAAACTTGTAAAATTACAAATTATTTCAGAGAAATTTTAATTTTTTGTTTCTTCATAAGTTTGTGATTTAAAAAGAAATTGTAACACGGCTAAAAAAAAGTAATAAATCAAAATTTCACATCGATAAGCAAGGTATCAGGGCCGGATTACCAAATAGGTAATGTGGGCAACTGCCTAATGAGCCCTGCAACTTTGGGGAAGCCGCCGATATTATTATTATTTAATTATTTTCAGGACTTCCATTTGATTTACAAGAAGTGTGTTCCAGAACTTACTGAACTTAAAATCCATTGTCGTTTAAATTCAGAACATTATTCTTGGAATATTTTTAATGTTTTCGAATTTATTAGCAGATGAATGGGTCACACGTCAACAGTCCTGGGATACTTTGTATTAGAATATTCAAATTGTATAAAAAGTTTCGTAATTTTTTAAACCATTTTATTTAAAATTACTTTTAAATTTCAATTTTTTTTTATACTCGAGATTTAAAACTTTTTTTTTTGAAGATTACCCGCAAAGAAATGTTTTATTTCAGTTTGTCATATTGCTTGTTGCTCAAAAACTGCTTATTTAGATATTACATTTAAATCATTAAAGTTATCTGGTTTTGGAAGTTGGGGGGGGGGCAAAAACTTACATTGCCTATACTGCGCTCCTAAGCGTAAAAGGCGTATATCAATTTTTTTTTTTCAATTTTCAGATTTTTTTCTACTTAGTAATGTTTGTGAGCTACCCGACATTATTCCTAAGCAAAAAGGCGACATCTTATTAAAAAATAGTAGAAAACCACTAAAGAATTATGCGTCTCTTATAAACCTAACACAGTATATTTTTCTGACTCTACCAGTAACTGTTGCTACTGGCGAGAGAAATTTTTCGAAACTAATTAAAACATATCTGCGATCTAGTATGTCGCAGGAGCGACTAGTTGGTTTGGCAATCATATCAATTGAACGGGACCTTCTGTAGAGCATTGATATTGAGAATATTATGAAAGATTTTGCAGATAAAAAGTCAAGAAAAGTGATCATGTGAAGAGATTTTATAATACTGTGTAAAGAATCATATATTTTTAAAATAAATTTATTCAATACATTATTTTAGTTTCTGTAGAACTTCTTTATATTCTTAAATATTTCTAAAATTGAAAAATTCTGACCATAACATTATTAAGTCATAGTTGCAGGTAAAACAGGCATATTTCTAAGTAAAATTTTGTTGGACATTTTTCTTTCATTTAAGTTGTCGTCGCGAAACGTATTAGCAGAAATTCAACTTTCCATTTTCTACAGTAATTACATATGCATTCGTAAGTAGTTTCAGTAACGAATTACATCTTGGTTTGATTTTAATCCATAAAATTTACACACTTAAGCATAGTTTCAAATAGTGTAATCCAAATTCCACAAATGTTGTGCTTCCCATCTACATATTCAGAGGGACTATAACTGGCACTGAACGTGAATCCGGCAGTAATTAAGGGAGAAATAAATGGTTTATGAATGAGAGCTCAGGAAAACGGCAATTTTATGCTTTTTCATTTTTGGCCTCTCTTTTAATTTTATTTTTAAGCAATCAGCCTGCACTTCTACACAACTGAGATGTTCAAAATCTGTTCCACGAGACATCAGAGACCATATAACCAATGGGCTGGGTCATTGGCTGTCACCTGAACCACTGCACCACGGGCAAGCGATCCCAGCGTGACTAAGGTGGGTCCGGTCTACCTGTTGACCTCCCTCTCCTGCTCCAAAACGGGCCCTCTCTACCTAATTTCCTAGAATGATTCTCTCCTGCCCACTCTCCTTCCTATCGTCGTTTTTTTTTTCCCTCCCTGATTTTCAGGCTGTCTCCCCTAACCGACTATTATTTTCAGTTTTTATGATAGTGGGCGAAAAATGTTGAACCATGAAATGTAATCTTTCCCATTTAGCCACCACCATTTCTCATCGATTCTTACTTGAAAAAGTTTCACACTGTATTGATAGAGAAGCTACTGAAGTCACGCTTTTATTTTATTTTGAAATTTAAATTGTGAACAGTTATACCCTAATGTTATGTATTTCGCTAAAATGTCTGAAAAAAGAAAAGCAACTAGTGCGTTTTAAAGGAGAAGGCAAAGCAGCAGCAGAACTGAAACAAAACGTCCTACGTTTTGAAAAAATCACATCAAAATAGAAATATTGATCCAAGGGTTGTCAACAACAACTGAAGTCGATCTTTAACTTCAGAAACTTTTAAGAACGACAATATAACTATTATTCAGACTCAAGATAAAAAGTTCCCGTGAATTCAAAACTCACAGGTATTTGTAGTATCATTCTTGGTTTTGTTATTTTAAAAAATTTTCAAATTAAATATCCATTTCGAAATATAAATTTTCGATTATTGACAATTATACAAAAATTCATAAATATAAAATCCCATACTAAATTAAATATACGATTATCTGGTTATTTTTTAAAATTATGTTATTACTGAGTATGACAGCTTAGAAACGGGCAATGGGTTGATTATATCAAAGTATGTGTTGTTTGGTGGAACATTTTGTACTATCTGTATCAATTATTCAAAAGAACTCATACGATTTCGTAAACTAGATAAACACTTGCTAACAGGACCAAACATTGAAGACATGCAAAGTTACAATTACTTGAATTACTATATAGAATATTTGAACGTCTTAAGAGATCTGAAGAATCTAGAATAAGATGACGTAAAACTAGTTTGCAAACCGAAATACTAGACAGCTATGTACTAGTATAGCAGGTTTGTTGGATTTTAACATAAGCATAACCTTTTGAAATAATATTATTCCGTTTTTGAAAAAATCAAATTTGTAAGCAATAAAGTTCCCATTATCATTTCTTCTAATCATCAGAAAGGTGCCAAACATTGAAGAAAACTTGTAATCAAATTATTTCAAGAGAATTTAATTTTTTTGTTTCTTTAAGTTGTGATTTAAAAAGAAATTGTAACAGGCCAAAAGTAATCAAATCAAATTACCATCAAATATAAGCAATGTATCAGGGTCCGATTACCAAAATAGGTAATGTGGGCAAGCTGTCCTAATGAGTCCTGCACAACTTAGGAAGCCGCCGACTTATTATTATTTAATTATTTTCAGGCTTCCATTTGATTTCAAGTAATGTTCAGAACTTACTGAACTTAAAATCCATTGTCGTTTGACGAAACATTATTCTTGGAATATTTTTAATGCTTTTCGAATTTATTAAGAATAGATATGGGTCACCACGTCATACAGTCCTGGGATGATTTAATATTAATAGGCTAAAAAGTTTCGTAATTTTTTAAACCATTTTATTAAAATTACTTTTAAATTTCAATTTTTTTTTATACTGGATTTAAAACTTTTTTTTTTGAAGATTACCCGCAAAGAAATGTTTTATTTCAGTTTTCATATTGTTTTGTTGCTCCAGAAAACTGCTTATTTAGATATTACATTTAAATCAGTCTACTTAATTATTGGATTGTTGGGGGGGGGGGGCAAAACTTACATTGCTCTATACTGTACCCTAAGCGTAAAAGGCGTTATCAATTTTTTTCAATTTTCGATTTTTTCTACTTAGTAATGTTTGTGAGGCTAACCGACATTATCTGCTAAAAAAAGGCGACATCTTATTAAAAAATTAGTAGGAAAACTACAAAGAATATCGTCTCTTATAAACCTAACACAGTATATTTTTTTTCTGACTTACCAGTAATCCGTTGCTACTGGCGAGGAGAAATTTTCAGAAACTAATCAAACAAAACTTATCTGCGATCTAGTATGTCACTGGAGCGAATGTTGGTTTGGCAATCATATCAATTGAACGGGACCTTCTTATGAGAACATTGATATTGAGAGAATTATGAGATTTTTGCAGATAAAAGTCAGAAAAGATCCATGTTTGAAGAGATTTATATACACAATGTAAAAAGAACTGCATATATTTTAAAATAAATTTATTCATATTATTTTAGTTTCTGTAAGAACTTCTTTCTATTCTTAAATATTTCTAAAATGAAAAAATTCTGACCATACATTATTAAGTCATAGTGCAGGTAAAACAGGCAATTTTAAGTGCAAAATTTTGTTGGACATTTCTAAAATGGAGACAATATAGAATTAAAAATTCACGTTGTTAAAGGGTGTACAGTTCTTTGTCTTGCCCGAGTTGGTAGGAGCCCCTCCGGCCGCCTTTACATTAAACTTATATAGGGTAAGGATCTAGTTATAATGCCAGTAATTTTTTTGAAAGTTGTTTAAGTCTTGACTTTTCATTTTAATTTTTAAATAGTATTTACTGAAGGTTTTCTTAAATCATAGTACAATATCTAAGAAATAATTTGATATTGCGAAAAGAATATTGTTTATCTATAAGACAAGAAAATAAAAGACTATTTGTAAAATAGCTCTACATCATTGAGCTGGCAGAGACCGCATCTTACACACGTACAGATACAAACACAATGAGAATCATAGCGTTTATCAGGGGTTTTACCCTCGGAGTTGTGATTTGATAACAGGAGAGGCTTGCCAGGGGTGACAGTCTCATCCTTGTCCAACGCCTTACAAACATCAGCTCCAGGTACTAGAGGATTAATAGCCAGGAACATCTTGTCCTCTACTACAACTCAAGATGAGGAAAAATTAATTAGCAACTTCTCCGTCTGCTTGTGCATTGTACATTAATTGCATCATCTTTTGAAATACTTCCATACTTTTCTCTGACTTTTCTTGATCCAGTTCTATGTAGAAAAAAAGTAACTGGAGATCTGCAATCTAAGAAACCTCTCTCATACTTATATTATTGACTAGCGCCTTGGAACCACTGTTCGCCGAGGAATATGATTTCAATTGAATCTTGCATCATTTTATATTCATGTGGTTCTTTAACAACTAATCTTTAAACTTCTAGTTGTGGTAGATATTTCACCCATGTTGTAATAGTGACCTTGAACCTTGTTCGCTACTTGCCTACGTAAATGCTTCCTAATAGCGTAAATAACTGACTAGCATGTCATGCAACCTCTAATTCCATGTTATCGGTCCTTCACTTTTCATATTCCATTGTTAGCAATATCATTTTGATTTCACATTAAAATGACGCGGCACATTTATGACAGCTGGCATGTATATCTGATTGAAGGCATCGAAAAGAATGAAACGTCAAATGCCTTCATCTTAATGATATTTCTTGTAATAGAAACAGGTATCTCGGAGACTGGTTTACAGATTACACAAAATAATCTTTATGATATAAAGAAGCAAAATATATTAGATCCATTCTCAGATTACACAATGAAAGAGAAATAGGCATTTGAATATTTGTTTTAAACAATGAAAAATGGTTTGAGTTGCGTTGCAACAATGAAAAGAATTGTTGTAAATTATGCCAAAAATATTTAAAATTTATAAATTAGAGAAAGATATTGCGCAACTTAGTTCATATCATTGAAAAGGTAATTGTTTAAAGGTGAAATGATTTTGTGTTGTAATATTTTCGGAAAAGTTATTACGGAAAATGATAAAATTCTCGTTTAATTTTTATTAATTAAAATTTCAAAAAAGGCTCAGGTGCACACTCCCACCATCAAAGTATGTTTGTACCACCACACTACACTACACACACACACGAACACGCACACACACACACACACACTTCACAAAAATCACACACACACACACACACAATCACACACACACACAACATCAAATATCACACACACACACACACCTTTATTATTGAGAGATAATAAAAAAATATAAAACACTCGAATATGCGAATAACAGATAATAACAAAAGATAAAAATTATGCACAGAAATAAGATTTTTAAATTATTCAATTTCTATTATTGGAAATATATTATGGATTAACATACTAATCGTTGAATTTTTCAAAATATGCAAGTCAGAAAAAATTAGAAATAATAATAGCTAAATGCAAAAAGAAATAAAAGAAATATGATGCGAGAAATTATAGATAGAGTTACTTAAATCCCTGTTGATTGGCAAAGATGATTCCTGATATGCTTTTTCAAGCGTTTAAAGCCAAATTTGATGACATCAAATTTTCCGTCAAGTTCATAGTTTTGAAGATTAAAATAACACAGACAATGTAACATCAAAGAATACTGGCATTTCCAACAATATTGTATTCCACATTTATGGTTTTAGTTCAAATCAGCGGGAGTGGTCTCCCCTAAACTTTCTTGTATACTCCTAACACATGTAGAGAAAAAAAATAAGATAAAAGGCAGTAAAACGAACAAGAACCCCTAAGGCAGTGGAGAAAAAAAAATAAGCGAAAGGACATACCACAATTTCCGAAGGTCGTCCAACTCGAAAGTGGAATTAGAAGCCGGCGTGATTACCAATAGGGTTGGGTGTAAGTTAAAGAAAACAAAATTTGCNATTTGAACGCCTTTTTTTAACCGATTGACACAAAAATTGGACACAAATCTACCATTAAAGTAAGAAGGTCACATACCAAATTTTATTTATCAAAGTAGTTTTTTAAAGAAGTTATAGCGTTCAAAAGTATGCGATTATACAGATAGACAGTCATTCCTTTGACGGATTTGGTCCAAAATTTGATACGCACCTACATTCCTGATAGAACAGTGTACAAATTTTATCCATCTAGGTATTTAAGTTTTTGGGTTATAGTATTCACATGAATGCAGACAGACAGACTTTCCACAGACATATTTTGTCCAAAATTTGATAGAAACCTACAAATTATATTAAAGACCACATGCAAAATTTCATCCCTGTAGCTTTAATAGTTTTCGAGTTATCGTGTTCACAGACACACATAATTCTAAAATTATGTTTTTCGGACTCAGGGAGGTCTCAAAGGTGGAGATTCGTCAAAATCTCGAGTTCGAATTTTTTGAAGATTACAATACTTTCTCTTTGTATACTTCGTATACGAGAAAGTAAAAACAGCAATGCTGTATGGATCTACTTCGATAATGTAGGAATTTGTGGTTAATAAAATTTAAGTAAAGAGATTGTTTTGATGCTTGATGTACAAAAAACGTCATTTGTGTATTTTCAAAATCGACACATTTTTTTTTCTTCAACTTAAATTTAACTCAACTATATACTCAATATATATGCTTATGCTTTATACTTATAGATATACACAATATCTTTATTAAAGACAAAATAATATAAACAATTGTAGTACTATATTTTGTTAAATTCCTAATAGTTTATAATATATCGGTACTACTTGCCAAAAATAACTGCAAAATGTAGGAAAAGATACATTTTTTCATATTCTGTTTATTTTTGAATGAACTTTTTTTTAATACAAGGAAGAGATCAGTTACAAATCAAGGTAGGATAATTTTTTAAGAAGCCTTGTTTTAGCAGATACTCTAAACGAGTCATTCATGAATCACAGCTAGTTACAAAACAAACATTCCTACCGAAATTTTTGCGGCAGAAATATTAAGTATATAAATAAGCTAAATGAAAAATGGAATAACAACATTCTCTCATGGAGTTATTTCATTACGAAAACGATCCAGCTGTCTTTCAGTTTGACTCTCCGAATTCTAATCATTTTGAGACCATTTGCTTCCAGCTGAATATTATTGTAGAATGATTTTAAAACCACGATACAATCATTAAAAAAATCGTTTTATTCCAGATGGAAACGGTTTCTAAAATTGGGATCAAAGTTCTTTTTCTACAGCTAGATGCATAGATTTTGTTTTCACGACGCATTGAAAAGAACGCAACTTCGCGATATGCATGAATTTCATTAAATATGCCTGTAGTTTATTTGTTCATGATATTGTTATTAGAACGCTGAAAAATGACTCGATTGATTAGAATGCTTTACTTTTGTTTGCGCATCGAGAGATGTGTAATTGGATTATGTACCTAAAAGTGTGCCAAGATGGAAACAAATAGAAGGCTAAAAAAAAAAAAAGGAAATAGCACGCTTATTCTGGAGAACTCATGTAACTCCGGAACATGTGGTACGTTATTTTTATCCTCGCAATCATTCGCTACCATAACCTGGAAACTGAGGTTTCTTATTATTTTATATTATTTTTAGACAAACACAATAACTATACATTAAGCTTCCTGTTTGTCACTAATTTTAGCCTGTCTCTATGATCTATATAAATAAAAGTAAAATTCAAAATTAGTTTGCCCGTTATAGAAAACTAAATTAAACTTCTAAAATCTAAACTTTCTTCAAATTTTACTCACAAGCATTATGAAGCATAAGAAAAGGTTTAGTGACGATTTTGAGGCAATTAATTAAATATTTCAATTTTTATTAGTTAATTGCAATGTTTCTTTGTATAGAAAAGTGTTTCTTTTCTAAAATAGAAGACAGCACTAAAGTATCTCGAGGGTTGACATTTCTATTGAATGGAAATAGTGTTCATATTTTTATAGACTTTAATTTTTTGCCTCTAGGTTCCCAATCCTATCGCTTAATTAAATTTTGTATCATTTAAAAAAATTATTTATAAGTTATGCAAATAATAGCTTACATTGATTTTTAAAAATCATTTGGTACAGTCCGCAATTTTTCCGGCAGCTGATATTCTCGCTTTATTCAAAAATAAAGTTACAGTCGATAAAAAGATTTTGTATGTTATAATATTTTATTTCTCACAGGATAAAAATATTTTCATCCCGAGCAACGTCGGGTCTAACAGTTAGTTACGCAATAAGATGGAAGTGTGCAGCCATATTTGTATATAAAACGTATCCTATGTTAAAAGAGAAACAGCTAACAACTTATTGAACTAAAAATTCGAATGTTAATTATTATAGTAATCTGATGTCGTATGTAGAGTTTCAAAGCATACATCACATTTTGTAAGAGTAAAACGGTTTTCTTTGTTTTCAAGATTTAAATAAAGGAAGATGATTCTCTGATGGCCAGTTAAATTCGAATTTTTCTATTCGATTTTGTTTTCATTTTCAGATTCATATTAAGCGAGACAATTTTTAATGGCGAGTTTAGTTTGTGTTTTTCAATACTCACATGCAAAACACATGTACCTTATTCACAAAAGTTTTTAAATGTTTGTCAAATAATTTCGATAAATAATTTCAAAAATAAATGTCACCGTATTTCACTACTGTGTCCCGTATTACTATTTGTCCCGTATTCTCCCTAAAAAAGCAATTTTGAGTTGTCATTATAATTTTAAAATGATTTGCTCCCAATTATATGATAAAAAAAAGATACATGAACGAAAGTAAGACGAACTTTAAACTATGGCTGGGCTAAAAAGAATTAGCCTCGAATTTTCTTGTATTATTCTACGTGTTCATTTTATTGGATTGCTTAAACTTTATCGCTTTTTTTTAGCAGAGTAAAATAAACCATTAACTTTTTATCATGTTTTATTTATTTAGCGCTTAAACGTCCCGTATTAGTGCTTGGGAAATATGGCAAACCTATGCTTAGTAGAAAGAGTACATATTTTGTAGAATGAGCGATACCTTAGGAAGTGATCCACTTCCATTAGCAGTGGTGTAGTCGTAAATTAAGCAGGCTGGTTGAAGGGGAGGGACAAAACGGAGGCAGGTGATAGGGAGGGTCAGCAGAGGATCACTTCACAATAAAATCTTTCTTTATATCTCTATATATAAAAGGGCAATTTTTCGAGTATTCAATATTCAATATTTCGAGTATTATATGTATGTTCGTTATTTTGTTCTTCATGTACACCCAGGGAACTTACCGGGACCAAATATGGCACAGTGATGGATTAGCACAAGAGGGAGTTAACGCTGTATTTTTAAAAAAATCGAATTAGATTTTAATTGATTTAATTTTAACTGATAAATTCAGGCGTTTTTTGTCTTTTTTTTACCGGTGGAGAAAAGGTATTTACGGTATTTTAATTTATTAGTTTTTTGCATTTTCTTTCTCTTTTTTAAAAGTTTTATTTTATTTATTTCTCTTAAATTGTTATTCTTTTTGAGCCGCACTAAAGTAAGCTGGTTTGAATAAAAAGTTTTATTTTAAAGATGAATTTTTGTTTCATCGATTGTTCATGTATTTGGAGAAAAAGGAACGGAGTGGGGGGGGGCATACGAAAATATTTGGATCCCGAGCAACATCGTTTTATCCGCAAGTTTAAAATATATAATTTATTTATCTAGATATATAATCGTAAAGCAATAAAATGCTACCAATGAAACTGTATATTTTGAAGTTATTATTCTATATTTTATCTTTGATCAAACATTTACTGTAGTTCAAAACATGAATATAATGAAAAAGTTAATCAATATTTTTTTTTAATTTATGTTAAATTAAGTAAGTAATGTCGAAATGTGAGCAAGTAATATCGAAAACGTCATGGGCTTTGAGAATCAAAACATAAAATAAATTTAAATCTTTATAAACTTAAATATGAGTATTATTTACAAAAACTATGCAAAATATTGTCCTCTTCACTTTCTTTTGCTTGTGCTTCATGTGTTCTGGTATAACGAATAGAATGATGTTTTTTGAGCCAGGTTTTGACATATGGCTCTGGATTCCAATCTCTCATGTAGGGGCCGTGGAGTTTCACAAACGTAAGTAACGTAACATGTCTCTTGTTAATCGGAGATATTATGAGATTCATCTGGCTGAAACCCCTCTCATACTCAGATGAACTTCAAAGTATAAGTTTAGTGCATTTGAGCAAATTGACTAAGTCTTTTCGAACACGCCAACTATTTTCCAAATAATCGCGATATGCATTTTTTGTTCTTTATTCTGGAGATTTTTAGTTTGAATCTCCGACAAAGACTTTCAATCTCACACTCTTCAAAGCCAGGGGGATTTCCCGAAGGCCACTGAACACTGTCAAGCACTTTTAGATCATTCATCAGTGAGTAAAACTCCTCCTCTATTGCTTTGGTCTCTGCTGCTGTAAATTTCTTTTCGTTGCTTGAAATAGTGGTTAATAACCTTCTTTTCAAATTGTTTATTACGCTTTTCAATTGTTGCTGGTGAATTACTGATGTCTTACTGTTAGTTAGTGAAAATCTGCAAAAAATACCCTCTTTAATTCCAATTTCAGCTTCAAGATACTTAAGTTCCGGGTTTCTCTTTAAGAATTTCTATGATTCTGATACTTCTTCGGAATTTGCCCGCAGAAAAAACTGTCATGTTTCTGCTCTGCAAGTTTTCCGAGAGCATTGAAAGCTTTACTAAAATATCATTCATAGTGGCTAATTCCTTTCAAAATTGAGGGGGACGAGAACCGCTTAATTAACCCACTGATCGATCAGTCGTAGTTCTGCTTGTTTCATGCACAGATGAAGTAACATGGTTAAATAAGGAGTTGTATCCACACCAAAGTGCCGAAACAGCTCTGAATGAGCTAGCAATCCATCTTGTGGTCATTCATTTGTTGGCTCTCACTCCGAAGAACACTCGGCCACCTCACGGTAGTTCTAAGGCGATTTTCTGTAAAGAGTGTATAACCAATCCACAAATATTCGAAAATGACACACAGCAACTACCTCATCAACTGCGTCCTTCAATGCTAACTCCAACCTGTGATTGCCACACAATAATATTCGAATATTTATTCATGAGCGTTTTTGCAACCCCCGACATTACATTTGCACCATCGCTCGCAGCTGAAATTAAATGCTCTTTTAAGTAATCATAGTGAAAACCATGTTGTTATAAGCAATTTACAAAAGTTCAAACAATGTCTCAGAATTCTGATCGTCTAATTGAATTAAATCTAAACACAGAAAATGTGGAGGGAGTTCTTTGCTCACACTTTCGATACACAATCAAAATAGATTTGGCCCCTAAAGTTGCAGACTCGACGATAATGACCGAAATATATTCTCCGAAATTTTCAAAAAACCTGTTTTATTATTTTATTCTTCATCGCTCTGGAAATATGATCAATAATTTTTGCAGCACTATATCAGTTTGAATATTGTTCTTCAGAAGAACCCTTTTTTTTGGTTTATCCCTTCATGAAAGTTCTATTTCGATATGATGGACGGCTGCAGTGTAACGTGACCATTGATTTTTTTACCTTCTAAATTTTAGGTAATAGTATGTGTATTCGAGTAAATGCATACATCTTCAGTCTTTATTTATTAAGGAAAAAAGCAGAAATGGGCACGTACAAATAAATAATCTGTGTGGTCTCATATTTTTCTGAAGAACGTATTTGCTTCGGTACATTTGGTGTTGATTTCAAATAAAAATGAAATTCTTGGAAGGATTTCTTCGAATTTACTTCAGTAGTTAACATTGCTTTAAGAATCGAGACTTGCAACTGTGTCGTTTCCCTCGTCCACGAGTTATTCGCTCTAAAAAATACCTTTTCTGTGGGTGCATTAATGGCGGGTACACGTAAAAAAATTTAATAAACATAAACATGTTCGTGTGATTCAAATTATTGGCGTGAAAGTGGGCAATTTCACTCAACTACTTTCGGTTGAAACATTGCCGATGTTTTATTCTGTCAATTCTTGCGGTTAGAAATAAGTGAGAGGCTTCTGACTGAAATTGCTTAAATGTGACACATACAGCGCGCGCCCCGTCATCGCCGCTTTATAAACATGCGGCGTAGTGAGAACTGTATCAAGTTATAGCCCGATCTACTTCTTCGAACCCGATCTTCGAACTTCTATTGGAATTTGCATTTTTAGTTGTTCTGTTTTGTTTTAGTTCTGTTCTACGATATGGCAACAGTCTTTTGTCATTGATATATATATTGTTGTTCTTGTGAAATAAATTGCCTAAATCCTTTCTTGTTGTTTCTTTTATTGCGTTATCTTTTATTTTAGCAAAGCGTTAGAGTTTAGCGTTTTGTAATATGTTTATGGTCGGAGGATATACTACTAATTGGAGTCAGGAAACTTCTACATTCATCCACGGCCATAAACATAACCATCGGATTTTTATTTTTGATATCGCGCCTGAAATTGTTACCGTGGATTTCTCTCTTTCGGAAAACGGAACATTTCGACATCCCAAAGCTGTGATTGGGAACGACGGGACAAACTTCGGAAAGAACGTGACGCATGGTCACATTACTCATGTGGATCAAGTTGTGTTCGCCGAAAAATCGACAGGATTTAGATTGTCGCGATGGTTCGCGATTTTACTTTTTCTTAATTTGAAGTATCAATCATTTTTGAGGGTATGGGCAAGACGAAGCTCGCGCTGTTGAAAGGTGGCACGTTACACTTTTCTTTTATTTATTTTTCGTATAAAAAAGCAGTGCCGGAACTGCGTTCCAGCTAGTACAAAAAATAGAAAGCAAAAGAAGCCCCTTTCCAGTAAAAACTCCGGCAAGAAATTTAAAAGTCTGAATATGGAAATCCTTCCATACCAGTTCAGTCTAGTTGAATGAGTTAGATTTGAAATGCAGCGCATGTTTTGATACGAGATCTGCACGTTCAACACGAATGTGTTTGATTGATGTGGGACATCCATATATCTGGCAGGAGGAGTGCTTGTTAGACTTAAACGTGTTGAAAAAACATCTAATTTTCTCTCAGGTAGGGTAGGCCATGCTCCAATAATGTATTTAATAGTGTGTAATTTATTATTCTCGCATGCACACATACAGGCAGGAAAATGCCAGTAAAAGAGTCCGAAAGTAGTTAGTTGATCCTATCTTGTTTCAGGAAATGTAATATAGTAGATGATCTAAGTAAATCGAGTTCTTTATTTCTTTTATTGAATTTTCTTCTTAGAAAAGTGAATGCTACAGTTAAGATAATGCTCAATAATTTCAACAAAACCTACATTTAAACCTAGATATTAAATGAAAAATAAACAAATAAGATTTTAAATTACAGACACAGACACATTTATTACCTTCAGTATTGACAATAAAAGTCATTTCTGGTTAGTCTACGAAGACTATTTCTTTTATGATATTAATTTTAGTAAACACAGTATCTCTTATCAATTATATAATTTTCTAAACTAAAGATCATTTGATTATATTCTTTTTTTTCTTTGGCTTATAAGCGGATTTAATTTTCAAGGCATATATTTATGCATCATATTAAAATAATTTCCTATAATTTAATGGTTAACTTTTATAAAAAAACATAAGAACTGATTTGCGTTGCACATAAAACATTTATTGAGGAAACGACATGCGGTTTTCCATTTTCCGGAAAACCTGACAAATTTACAATAACTTAAAACAACGATAAAAGTAAAAGCCAGGCGGGTGATCTTTAATCTTTTCTAGTGCTCCTATCCGAGTCTAGAATTGTTTACGAAGCCTATTTTATAAGCTAATGATGCTTACGCAGCTGCCCCTGTTTCAGAGATAAAGGCCAATCAGAAGAAAACTGCACTTCTCGCAGAAAACTTTTCACCCGTTTTTTTAAAACTTACCTTCCAGTGGAGTAGGCATGCGTCTGCGCGCGCCATTCGTCTCATTCTGAATGAATAAGATATTTCATCTGAAACAGTGTAATTCAGCTGCTTTTAACATTTCTACTTTCTCGTACGGGAAGTATGTTCTCAGAGAGAAAGAATCGTAAAATTATCAAAACATTTGACTACAAGATTTTAAGAAATTTCGAAGCTTTAGACTTTTAAACCAACATTTGACGTCTTTAGTGCTTTTTTTTGCTTTCGCCTGTTCAATTCCTATTTATGAGGACTACTAGTGGTGATAACTGCTTTCTGAGCGATCTCTCTGGTTCAAGATAATATCCATTGATTTAAACAGTCCATTTTCGGCAACTCTTTGTAGTCCAATTTAGGCAAATTTGGACAAAAACAAAAAGTCATCTAACTTTATCTTTAAACTATTTTAATAAAATTATTATAGTAAACTGTAAACAAACAAGTTTCCTATATGAAGAACCTATATGAGGATATAATAACATCTTTTTCTACTTGCTTTAAAATTGCGTAATAGCTATTAGTCTTTTGCTAAAATATTTAGTTGTTGATATGTAAATCTAAACACTTTTCTCTAACTGTGACCTCTTAGTTTCTTGTCTTAGAAATGACTTAATACATCACATTTACATCGTTACAACAAAATTTGTCTATTTTCTGGCCAAAATATTTAATAGAGTTGAAGTTATGATGCCGGTCCAATCTAGGAGCCAAAACAAATTCGGAAATTCTCCACCACGTTTCACTTTCTCGTATGCGAAGTATACAAAGAGAAGGCATGTTATCATTGGAAAAATCCATCTCAAAGTGAAAAGAGGGAAAGTAATGAAATTTATTGCATGGTCTTCAAGAAAATTGCAGATCTGTATCAGATATTCGACCCAATCTCTCAGTGGGAAGCCTGTCTGTCTGTCCATTCATGAATATACGAAGACGATAATTCAAAGATGAGTTTCTTAAGTATTTTGCTTAATACTGTAAAGCCTGTCTATATCGATACTGTAGGGACCTAGAAAATATATTGTTATAGACAGGTTATCGTTATAGACAGTTTGAGGATTTGTGCATCGAATGTGTATGTGCGCATTCATGCATTGATATACTAACATATTGTATTGCGCTTATTGATCTTACAAATAATAGTTGATATAAAATTTCATTTTATAAACATATAACATATACAGTTTTATATACCGATATAAAGTTTTATATTTAAATTTTTTTAAGAACTTCAAAGTGAAAATTTTAGTTGGACATTTTGTGAACATCGCCATTTACGGCACCTTTAAATCGTTTTCGGTTGCTGTCTACATTATTTTTACCGTAGGATGTCTTTTTCTAAGAGAAAAAATTGGGATCGTACTGAACCAGCTTTTTAAAGAGGTAAATTTATCCCTAAGTATAGGAATGTCTAAAAATTGATTATCGTTGTAGTGTGGTTCAAAATATGTTCAGTAATTGCGAATTCCAAGGAAACTAACGTTCTAGACAAATTTATCGTTGTAGACAGTATCGTTATACATAGGTTTCACTGCAATATTGAAGAATCACAGACACAAGACACAGACATTGAGATCACGCTGTGATTTTTTTATCGGCCTCACCTGTGTGTGTGTGTGTGTGTGTGTGTGAGTGCCAGAACCATAGTCCAAGAATTCCTCGCCCGGCAGTGTTTCTTTTCTATTTATAGGAATTTAAAAAGTACAGCAAAAAGAAACAACAACTGAATGGCTGAATCTTATTATTTAAAGAAAAACATTATTTTTGAGAAATCGGTTGTTATCACTACAGCCTTCAAAATTCGATTCAAAAAGATTGCAGTTAACATCAAAAACGCTCAACAAGTAGCGTTTAGATCAACAAAATAAATAAGAATTTTTATGCAGAGAAAGAGTGCAATGCAAGAATCAAACTGTCGCTAAAAATTTTAACAAAGGGCGAGAGGCTAAAGAAGAAAATAAATGACCCCGTACCTCTTCATGTTACGGCTGCGTGGCAGGGTCGTAAAGCGCTACACTTCCATCTGAAAGATCCTGGTTTCGAATCCGAACTGGAAGTTCACTGCATTTTTCTGGACTCGCTGCTTAAACAATCTGTTTAAGAATTTGAATTTTCGTTAATCATGTTTAAAAGAGATGTCTATAAATTCAATATTTTATTTGGTTTTGCTCTTTTTTTCTAAACCTTGTTAATTTTCAAGCATATTTAAAGTAACTCTATTCCTACTCCCTTTCCCATACAAATATATGTTTCGAGGCCTCTTCAGTTACTTCTATAGAAGGAAAATTAAATTGAACTGAATGTACAATGCCTAATAAATAACGTTTTATCCAAAGATGCAGTACCTCCTAATCCCATTATCCAAAAATAGATAGAATTCAATAATAAACAGTTCTCTACCTCAGTTTTTAACAGCGAATTAAAAATAAACTATTAAATATTTGTAAAAATGAGGAAATGTTTTGAATGTAAGTCCAACAATGAGAAATATTTTCTAGAATTATATTTAAAAATATTTTTTTAAAGTTAAATTTAATAGATTAATATTTTTTTTAGATTAGAGAAAAATTCACGACAACTCATTATTTATTCTTAAACAGCAAATAACATTTTATCCGCGGATACTTTACCCGTTGAAACTAATTCCACTTGATTTGGTATAACTAACCAAGTCCTTGAGTCAAGAACTCAAAAAGGAAGCCAACAGTACGCAGTGTTCCTCAGGAGGTCACACTCTCAAGTACTGACCGCGCCCTGTTCTGCTGAACTAAGGTGATCAGGCAAGAACCGGACGTTGGAGCACCTGCAAATAACGTTTTATCCGCAGGTACCTGCGAATAACGCTATCAAGTTTGTCATCAAAAATTATTATCATAGCTTGTTTATCGAAAATGAAAATATTTTTATGCAGTACTTTATGATTTTACTTGGTTTTTGATATTTTTTATCCACAGATTTGTCGGAATATTTTGCAAACAAATATCGGACAAATTGGTGGGTATGAAAAATCCACCAGTTTTTTACAGTCTTCACTTCCATCATATTTCGATATTTAGAAATTCGAAAATTTTATTTTTTTATAATGTTTAATTAATAATTGACAATAAAGAAACGCAATAGATAAACAGTAAGGAAATTTAATATTTGAAATAAATGTAGAAAATGATAATGATTCTATTAATTTTTTAAATATTTTCACCACGTCCGTATGTACTTAAATATTATATCTGTGTTGATGTAATAAATGGATGTGAAATGTCTTCTAATGTCACGAAGCACCTTTTATTTATTTTGTAAATTTACGAATAAAAATCTCTTCAGAATTCACTGATTCCCTTTACAAAATAAAATGTGAATGATACAATAATATACGTTGAAAATTTGTTGGGATCCGAATGTCATATAATCTGAATAAGAGTTTTGCCAATCGCGATTGATTATTTTGGTTAATCAATAACCAAATGATTTTACTTCATTTCCTTTTTGTTCTTACTTGAAATTATCATTCTATTAGAAAATACTGGTAACTTTAACAACTTATTCATCTTTCAAAATGTTTAAACATGAAATTAACTTTCTATCGGACAATATCGGTAATTTTAACCACTTATTCATCTTCTAAAATGCTTAAACATGAAATTAATTAATAATTAACCAGGAAAATGAATTTTTACGACGGATTTTCCGTTGTCAAAATTCAGCTCTATGTTTAGCTTTTTTATGATACTGAAAATGTAGTCATCTCCTCGTATACTCTAATGTTATCCTTAAAACCCACTGAAACGTAATTACTTATTTAATGGTAAATTCAAATTGTAATGAATGAATAGATCTCTTTGCGCAAGAAAGCTTTCCATTATTTAAGTATGGATGAAGAATGCTGTAATTTGCGTTTCTAAACACGAAAAAGAGATGACAATGGAAATCGGCTTACGATATTTTTTCTCTTTTTAGTTATGTTTCATCAGGAGTTAATTTATTTGTTTAAAGAAAACACAATAAAACTCGTCCTATTTTTTAATGCAGTCGAAATGCTGAATGAAAATTTCTATAAAAATAAGGTTGCGCCAGGTATTGTCATCATAACAGAACTCGTTAAACAGTTCAGCCATTTAATGATTGCTCCATAGCAATATTAATATATTCCTTTACCTACAGCTAGGGTTTCCATGTGTCCCGTATGTGCGAGACTCTCACCGTATTTTACTACTCAAGCCCGTATTACCATTCGTCCCGCTTCTGTCTCGTATTGGCAACACTGGGAGTCTATTCAACTAACTTTTATTTCTGAAAGTTTATTTACAGAAAAATAATAAAAACCCAAACTGCGAAGCAACTATGAAATTGAGAATGGAAGAGAAATGGCTGAAGTTTTTTGCAGATACAAATGGTATTGATCAGAAGTCATGCCTGATAAAGCTATGCGAATACGTATTTGGTATTCCAGTCCACAATGCTAATATGGAGAGAATATTTCCCCCGATATTGACTTAATGGTCGGGTGAAAGAAAACAGCTTTCACAGAAGACAAATGAAGCAATTTTGGTTTGTCATTATAATTTTAAAATGAATTGCGCCCAATTTCATAATTATGTAAAAGAAGAAAATGACATAATTAAGAGAGTAAAATCAGTTTTAAAATATGACTGGGCTATAAGGGATTAACCTCGTATATTTTTTATTATTCTACGTGTTCATTTCATTAGATCGCTTAAACTTGATTGATTTTTTTTTATCAGAGTAAAATAAACCATCACGTACCCACTTTTTTCATGTTTTATTCATGTAGCACTTAAACGTCCCGTATCAGCGCTTGGCATTTATGCAACCCTACCTATAGCTAACTTATATCTTTAACATGAATATTATTTTAGCAATTAATGCAAGACATGATAAATTATTTACGATGTGAAGAGGCGAAATTGGAAACTAACAGAAAACTTGATCAATGTTCAGTGAAAAGTTCACTGTTAAGAAAGAATAAATTGATGATGGGGTGAAGAGATGAATTGGAAACTTTTTGATAACTAAAACAATTCTCGGTGGAAAATGCTCAGAATAAGACATAAGAAATTAATTATAGTGTAAAGACGTGAAAATGGAAACTTTTAGGCAGTTTATTAATGTTCCGTGAAAAATGTCTGATTCATGTTGATGAACTAAAGAAAGAAAAATATATATATTGAAGATAAGATTCATTTTCATTTATGTTCATTTAAAGCCGAGTACGCAAGAACAAATTTTGGAGAGGAAATGGTAAAGTTTAATCGCAGTAAAACGTCGAGGAGCGCTACTTTCGAAATTTCAAGGTGATGTGAAAGATGAAGAATCTGAGCTCATATTATTTCATAAATACGTAGGAAAGCTCTTTACAGTTGTTTCTGAATTTTCAATTACTTTTCTTGTTGCTAATCCTCGAGATCTTTAATTCAGACAGAAAGACAATAGTTTCTGTTTAGCCACTTGTGAAGAGTTCAGAAAACTGACGTTATACGATATGTGATCAAAAGTATCCGGATACTTGGGGATTTTCTCATATTTTAAAATTTCTTGACGAACTGTCCTTGAACTTCGATCACGTAAAAATATTCTTAAACTTACATTTTACAGAGAAAATTCGGTCCCGAAGGCATTTAGGGGATGTTCCAAAAATTTATGAAGTAGCAAATGATTTGAGCTTACCCCGTTTGTCAGAAAGCAGATAATGATTTGAAACTTTTATCAGTGCTTTTGTTTGCTGTCTGAAATAATTACATGAATTTTCTTAAAAATAACACTCACGTTTTGGGTTATTTTTTCTGAAAAATTCCAAATTTTTCCGCGTGTTGTCTGCTTCTAACATGTAAAGTTTTCAACCAAAATGCACGAAACTTACAGAATACACAACAATATAATACCGAATTATTATATTAAAATTTGAAGTTGAATATTCGAGGAAATGTGAGTATTTGCACTAAATAATTTTTAAAAGCACATGCGCGAAAAATGGCATGATTTTTCTTTCATAATTACAAAGCCAGATATATAGGGGAAACTTATATAAATATGATAGATGAATGCCATTAAGTTTCGGAAAGATATTGGCGTCATAGCTGAATTTCCCTTGCACTCTAAGACAAACTATTTGAGGAGGGGTTTTCCACAAATTAATATAATTAAAACTTGAATAGTAGGGGGTAGACAATAAAAAATTAGATACAAAAATAATAAGTTTTGCTTGCTCTCTGAGCGAAATGGAATAGAAAAGTAAAAGTGGAGAAACGAAATAAAAATCGCAGAAGTGTGTATGTTGGGTGGTTGAGGTGACAGCGCCTCATCACCCCTCTCCAGAATCGCCTCTACTGGTTTAAATATCTAAAAATGAACTCGAACTTCTACTTGAACGACCGTAAAAATTATATCAACGGTAGCTCTTATGAAGCACGAAAGAAAGAATACGATGATTTTGGCGACATAAATCCTATAATTTTTCAAAAACTGGATAAAATGTGTCAATCAGAAAGCTATTGAATTGTTTTGTTTAAAAAAAAGAAAAGAGAAGAGAAGGAATATGTTTTTTTGTCGATTCTTGTCGATAAACAAATACAATTGCCACTGCAATTGGAATAAACTATCATGGCGCGTGCGAATCGAAAACCAAACAATTTTGATCCAATTATTGGCGAGAAGAGAAACCCAAATTGGCGGGAACGCGTTCCGGTAACCCTAAACCTTCTGTTCCAGTGTTTGTACACCGTGGAGAGCGGTATGGAAGCAGTAATTTTTATAAGCCGCAATTTGTCGGACAAGGAGTTTAATTGCACACGCAGGAAATTTCAATGGGATACCGGGTGTTTGTCCGTTCTTTGTTTTGGGGATGCATGCTTTACAATGTTTTCGGCTGCTCTTCTCTTCTGAAAGCGATGGCTAGTTCCAAAATCACGCTGCCTTCCGACGCGAGCCAAGTCACGTGGGCTCATGCCGTCAATAGTCAGGAAGAGCTCAAAAAGGAGCTTGCCGGTAAGAAAAGCTTTTGTTATATGACAGTAAATGCCGCGATTTTTGTATTTGTAGTATTAATAAAGCAAAATTGTTCGCAATAGAACATGGCTGTTGCAAAATTCTATGTTCGATGTTACAGTTATTAATATATATATATTTCAGATGGACATTTACGATTGTGATTTAAATTATAAATATAATTTACTATGAATATGAAAAAAAGCTTATGTTTTGATTTGTGTTTTTCACATTCGCTAACACACTAACAGAACGGCGCCTCGTGTCCCCGTGCCTGATCCATTACGGCAACAAACACACTAACAGATGGCATTAAAGTGCATTGGTTTTTTTAGTTTCAAAAATTTATGTTGATACTTAAAACTGGGAAATACAAATTAAAAGTATATGATGGTGATCCTTTTCTATGAATATAAAGAATTTTTTTTTTTGCATTCAATATTTTATTTGTATCTGATAGAAAGTAATGGACATTTTTTTCTAATTGTTCATATTTAGAAAACACGAATTTTTCCTAAAATATGAAAAGCTTATATCTTCATTTATCCTTTCAACAATGTCAATTGTCTTTTATTGTTCATTTATCATCTGTTAACTAGTTTTTCCTAGTTTTAGTAACCTATTTGATCAATTTCTCGTTACTTTCACCGTTTTCCCATCAAAACAATAGTCATAATCATTTTAGTTATAATTTAAAATACCGTGACTTTGTTTAAACTTTTCATATTTTTGTTCATTTATCAATGCCATATTTATTTTTCTAAGCGTAATAACAATTTTTTTTTGAATTTGCCAAAGTTATAGGTAATAATGTGAAATTTTATTTTTTAAGTCAATTGAAGTTTCAAAAAGCTAATGGTGGAGATGGAAAGAAATGATGCGTAAATGTTTGGTGCTAGTTATATCAGATCCAATTTGAATTTTACAAGATGGGCAGTTAGTAAAAGATAGTAATTAGTTTCTTGTGTATTTTCCTATAGAATGTCTTTTATGAAGTCTAAAATATATACGACCACTAAATGCTCTCCTTTTCTTCATTTTATACGCATTTCCTTTGTTTAAAGTTTTTCTGGTGTAGTTGAAATGTTTTTCAGAAATTCCTTCGAGTATGAAGCATAATCGTTGGTTTAAAATATATTATTTTTGAGAGGTAAAATTTGTAAGTCAAGGCGCTAAAGTATTAAAGCAGTTTTCTGGTTTGTTTACAAGCAGTAGAAAACCTTAAAACCTTGACTTTATCTGCTTGTATGTTGGACTTCCGCTTGAATGTCCATTGACTTATTACCGGAAATACGTAGTACAGGCATGTAAACAAACCAGAACACTCGCCCATTGTGTCAAGTGACCAGATGTCACGTCTGGAAAAATATCGGCTAGTCAAGGTTCTGAATGAAATGTCCTAGGCTTGCTCCTTAATTTTTCTTGAAAATAATTAGTTTTTTTTTAAAATTAAAAAATTAAAAATTAATAAAAAAATTTGGTTTTGAAGAAACCTCAACTGAATATTTTTCTATGTGCCCAGAAATAACTATCATTCTGTTTTGCGATTCCTGTCAGCTCTTTTCGTAAATCTTTTGAATAGTATTATTTCTGACTTGAGTAACCGGATGTCACGGATTACTCACGATATCCGGTTTTTGTTTCAAAATCCCGATTTATCCCTCAGTTACTGAAGCTACTGGGTTGAAATTCTGAAACTCCTGGTTTCTTTAATTCTATGGCTACACTCTATTATACTATCATTTTGAATCAATGATTTTATCTATAAGAGTTTCTTAGAACGGCTCGAGAAAAAAATACTAGAGTGATCGATGCGGAGATATTAAAGAAAGGAAAAAAAAATAAATAAAATAAATGAATAATGTGATGAATTAAGAATATTATTACGTTGTGACGTCACTAACTTTTTTTTCTTCT
Organism: Araneus ventricosus; assembly: GCA_013235015.1. Classification (NCBI taxonomy): domain Eukaryota; kingdom Metazoa; phylum Arthropoda; class Arachnida; order Araneae; family Araneidae; genus Araneus; species Araneus ventricosus. The sequence goes on from BGPR01000529.1 coordinate 316,339, forward strand.
TTTTTTGCATTCTATTAGTACAGGCAAAATCATATGTCACCTTTAAAATAGATAAATGTATGTAAACAGAACGCACAAAATATTTTGATATTAATACGTACAATTCAAATTCATTGTAATTGAAGTGGTTAAACTGATACAATTAGGTTCCCAACTACTAAACGCTAATCTTTATACATTTATTTACTGCAGAAAAACATTATTTTATTTTTTATAATGCCTTTTGTTTTATTTTTTTTTTTGTCTTATTTGAATAATCGATAACAATAGGAAAGTTAAAAAAAATGGTTTTTTGTTGCAATGTTATTGTAGAAGATTAAGCCTTAGTAAATAGTAGACTACGATTCGATGTTAGTCGCATAACAAATGGGGCTCATGTTGAATGTATAAAGTAAAGCTTTGAACTTCCTCTCTCAGTGATGTGTCTCCAAAAATTGACATTCATTAGAAATAAATATTTTAAATCTCTCCTTCTTTTTTGAATAACCCTGCATATCTAAAACGAAGTTTTGGTCAAATGGGTCGAAAACACTTTTAGTGAGAAACTTAGTTTATCTGTTTCGAAATTGGCGCATTGAACTTATGCACTTTCCCGTATTAGTATTCGTATCTATTAAATTTCATATATTAGTATTATGTATTAACGTACTTTCTGTAAATATAATTACGATAGATATTTAATAGTGCTTTTTAATTCTGTAGCATTTTTTATTTTTATTTATAACTACTTTTGCTGAAATTTGTATTTAAGATTGTAATTCGCAAACGATACATTTTCGTCAATGCAAAGCCTTTTATTTTGATGAATTAAGAAAAAACCAAGAGCGACATTGTCGAGGCGCCTTTGATCTCCTGACTCACCTCTTTTCCTCATACCCGCTTAAAATTGTTTATGAATCGTATTGATTCGACGCATAGTGATATGTTTTTTTCTAGCTCTGTTCTGTACTCTCCCCCACTACCGAACGCTCTATTCATTATGTACACATGTTCTATTTATTAAATTTTGCTTTTGATGGCCAGTACGGATATTTTGTTCAAGAGTTTCTATTGCATACATTACGGAGCATTTAACATTTTCTTTTCAGTTGTTTTATTAAAAAAAACATAAATTAACGAACAGTTTGTAATAAAACAGTTATTTTTTAAATTTTAATACAAAGTATCTTTAGAAAAAATTTCAAATCGCTATTAGTTTTTTTTCTTTTTCTTTTCATGATATGAAAATTTAAAATTTCTTTGTGAACTTTTATTATGTGTCAAAATGGTTTTGATAGAAGACTAGGACTGTACAAAAATGAAAGAGCATCAAATAAATACACCTTAACCTATCGTTCGCATCAGAGTGCCTGCCAAGAAAGCTTGGAAGAAAGTTGAGACCCAGTATTAACTACTAAATTTGATACTAGTGTTGGGCAATTTCCCAAAGGCAACCTAGGCCATGGCCTAAGAACCATCAGGGGCGCATGTACAAAAGAAATAATAATCCAATATCTACACATTTTACTTTCTCATTATGCAGAGTATACAAGAGAAAGGATTGTAATCGTCAAAAATTCAGACTCAGC